>JAGDQP010002253.1:0-38465 GCA_022664845.1 Lepisma saccharinum
CTTATTCGTTGCCGGGACTCAATGCCGAACTCTAGCTCTGCCTTATGACCAGACATCTGCGAACATTTGACCACTGCGGTCGTCTATTATCCTATACGGCACTGTTTACATGACCAATTATCACCATCCAGATTAGCAATGACATTCTGTCTCATTAATAACAAATCAATAGTTCGTTGAATGTATGCCAGACCGGAGAATAGCTCTGACTATTGTCGGTTATGTTTTTTTTTTAAAAATCGCTCGGCAAATGGAAACTGTTTGAGATATCGACTTGGCGCGAACGAATTATTGTTACCTACCGGAAGTTGTCAATTTCATGTCCATTTCGGTCTACCTTTACTTCAGAGAATTTTTGGGAGTCCCCTAGTTCCTTTGGGGAATCCCTTGCGTAGCCATCGCACAATTTCGAAATATGCATTTTTTGATAGAGCATGTTGGAAGTCTTTGAAGGTACCTTGGCCTCGCAGTTCTACTGTTAATATCAAGCTATAATGTTCAATTTTCCCACCCTACAGCAGCCTGTAGCTCAGAAACTAAGCGGAATTCGACAAATTACAAAGACTCATTTTTTTTCCTTATTTTGATGAGAACTTTTCGTTCCTAGAGTTTTGACAATGAATTTTTGTCCACCCTTCATAAGAAAATCGAATATCTCAAAACCTAGAAGAGCTAGAGACGGAGTCAAAATCTGTTGTTTAGTTCCTGTATTGTACTTTGAAGATTCGGAAGTACCTTTTCTCGAAATGAAATCATTTATTCTAAAATTTAGGCTGAAAAGTGGATACTAGATTGCAAGAGACTTGGTTGTATGTATAAATCTAAATTATATATGTATGTAATATATTATATTATATTAAAATAGTATATATTATATATATATATATATATATATATATATATATATATTTATATTTATATATATATATATATATGTAATATACATATATAATATAAAATAATTTATATATTTATGTATGTATGTATGTACGTATAATCAAATCTCTTGCAATTCGGTATACATTTTTATATATTAAGTTTCCTTTTTATCATTTATTTATTTGATTGGTTTGCGCCTTAGTTACTTAACTTTATTTATTTATTTTATATTTATTTATTACGAATTTTTTATCTAAAATATTTGTTGTACCTTGATTCGGCTTCCTTGTGTATTTTGCTGTTACAAATTTGTTACAGCGTTCTGATTGAATAGAGTGTGTAGCCTGTGAGTAAAGGACTGTCATTGGTTAAAATTTTCGTTTTGGTGTGTTTTTTTTAATATAAATTTTTAGGTTTATTAGTGTTTCGTGTGAGGAAGATGTTGTTAGAACATTGAAACTGTAACACGTGCTGTGTTTTTACAATAAAGTTAAGTATAATAGTCTTGTCAACTTGTTTTAATTAAATTAATAGATTTGATTTTGAAACCAATTTTTATTGTTAAAGAGCTCAATACAAGGTTACTGTTTGAAAATACTTAGACCTACCAACGGGGTATCTGCATGCAAAATATGATGGTGTTGAATAATACTCCTTTTTTTGCTACAGAGCTTCAAATAATGCCCTTCGCCAGAAATAAAAACGACGGATTTCGAACTTAAATGTCATAAAGAGCTCCTCATGAAAAAAGAAATCTGGAATTTCGTGCCAGGGAAGTTTTGTATGTGCTCAACGCTCAGTACAAAATGCAGCTTTTATGTTTAAGTGTTTTGGTTTATACAATGTAATTTATACGAGCTAAAATTGGGCAAGATTTCAAGTAACTTAATAAATTGAAAAATATTCACCTAAAATAATTATAAAAATCTTGGTCAACAATATGAAGAATAATAGCGTTGCAATAAAAAAAACCAGCAGAAAACGTCTTGCATACCAGAGGTTTCAATTAAGATACATGGTGGTTGAAACTTTGTAAGATTTCATTGTGTAGAGCTTGACTCTGCGAATTAGTGTTTCGAGCTCTAAGACGGTGATTATTAGCAATATGGTACACAGTGGAACTCAAGACAATTTATTGGATTTCTGAAAAAAAAAAAAAAAAGTCCTCTGACCATAATTCAAGGCCATACTTTTTTTGGATGCAGACACTCTGTTGATAGTTCTAAATATTGCAAGTAAATTTCAACGTTATATCCAACTCTTTTACAAAAATAATTCCTTTAAGAATCCATGTTTTCCTAATATGTTTCCATTTTTCAACCTACTTTTGACAATCAAGAAATTCATTTTGAGAAAACGTTTTTCCAAATCTACACTGTATACTTCACGAGTTATACAGTGGTTTTTGACTCTTTAACTTTTCTATTTTTTTTTAGATATTCGTGTTTGTGTACATTAAAAAAAAAACAACGTTGTTCGCAGTGTTGGAAATATGGTGGCTCCGGGGAATGAATGAACAGAGCATATTTTCCAAAAGTGCTTCTGATATCCTCAGGAATGTAGGAACCTATCCGCAAATATATATATGTATATATATATATATATATATTTACGACTAAATAGTGAATCCAAATATTTATGACCAATCTTGGATAATTTGTCGTGGAATGACTGTATTTCTTAACTAGAGAAGTTTACCATATTGCGAACAAAAGTATTTGGTCAATAGATAGGAGATTTAGTTCAATCATAAGATGGCGTAAAGTGACCAAGATATTCTCTAAACTTTTGTTGTAATGTGTTAGATACGTAGATCTACATGACATCACGTCTTTTGTTGATATATTTTATTCATGAACAATACGAGTTTGGATATTTTCTAAATATGTTGTACTATCCAGTTATAATGATGAAATTGTAGACTGAAGCTAAGATTGTGCCTTAAGTAATTGGTGTTGACCTGATTGTATGTAATAGTCGGGCTGCGATGGCTCAATTAGTATGGTAGAGCGGTCTAGTGCTGTAGTACGAAAACCCCAAGATCATGGGTTCGAATCCCGTCTAGGGCATGGATGATTGTGAGTGTGTTATAACCTACATATCAACAGAACATATATATATACACATGTATAAATACAACTATAAAAACAAGTTGAACAAGTAAAAAAAACCGCTTAGGGCAAACTTTGTTTTAAAAAATGGTAGAGTGCTCACTTCTGACGCTTTGGATCATTTTTTCAATCCCTACTTATTCCATGTGTGTTTTGTGGTGATTAAACACCGTGTGCGTGTTTTTTTACCAGTACTCTTTAAAAAGATAATGGAGAATACAGAAGTAATTGGACCGAAAGTACTAACCTACTATTAATGAAATTGTTTCCAGACGACGAGAAAGAAAACGATAACAATAGAAATACATTAACCAAAAGCCAAGTAGAAAAAATACAAGTAAATAATAAAGAAATACATAAAGACAAAGAACTCATAGTCAGTAATGACAACATAGGGAAAGCAATTAAAAGTCTGGAAAACGGTAACGCCTTGGGTTCAGACAACATTAAGAATTAATTCTATAAAAATGCAAGGGATATGTCGACACTATATCTCGCAAAGCAATTTCAGAAATGTATAAAACAGAAAAAATCCGAAAACATGGAAAAGAGCAAAATGAATAATAATGCTAAAAAGAGAAGATAAAGATAAAGCTAACCCTACATCCTATCGAGCAATATGTCTACTAAATATGATCAGTAAAATTTTTGAAACGATAATTGCAAGCAAAATTAATGAAAAGGAACAAATTTAAATGAATGAAAATTACAATGGATTCAGAAAGGGAAAGTCAACAGAGGATGCAATTAATACAATATGTAACAAAATAGAAAACCTAAAAGCTAATGAATGCCTATGTGATATGTGTACCTTTTAATATAAAGGGAGCATTCGATAACCTCTGGTGGTCTGCCTTGATGGAAGAATTAAGGAAACTGACTATACACCCTAAATATTTAAAATTACTTTAAAACTAGAAGCATTGAGGTAGACGCTGAGAACGTTGTTGTGAGTATGGATGTCCTCAGGTATCGATATTCTTGGATCTGGCCTTCCAGTCGTACTTGGAGAGATTAAACAAAATGAATGAAGCGGAATGCGTGGGGGGATATCCGGACTACCTTGTGGTTGTGCTCAAAGGAAACACCAGAAATGAACTACAAACGAAAGAAAATTTTATAATAAAAATATTCACGTCATGGTGTAACGATAATAAACTCTAGATAACAGCAGAATAGAAAAAGTATATATTATTTAAGGGTAAACTTAATAGAAATAGAGAACCTATAATAAAAATAATTAAAACAATTACTCGCAAAAGAAAAGAAAACTACTAATAGTTAGAAATCTTATTGGATGAAAAATTAAATTTCAGGCAGCATGTATTTAACGCTAAAACTAAAACGATTAAATTAATTAAATTATTAAAATAATAAAAACATACCACGACGTGATAGTAAGATCCATAATTATTTATGGCCCAAATGTCTGGGAAAAAAGAATGATTGATGTCAGGCAGAAACAGACGGTGAACAAGGCACAACGTCAGATATTTTAGTGTATGCTGGGAGCATATAGAACAACTTCAGTGAAAGCCCTACAAATTTCAGCAGCCACTATTTCAATGCATCTCCAATTAAAGAAACCTGGTACCATACAATGTACTGGCTTAAAAAGATAACAAAATTAAACTTATGCATATCCTGGACACAAATGTAAACTCTAAATAAGGAATGATTGACGTAATACCCAGTGCATAGAGGCTGGAAATTATACTCATACAAAAAAAATTGGAGGAGGATCCACTTCCTAGCGTGCCATGGTCCATATAAGAACAAACGTAAGGACCTCATTCTGGTGGAGGATAACCTGTTCCATTACTGTGGTATATACTGCTAAGATGCAAAGAAACAGAAGAAATAGCCAAGGAAGAAAGGAAAACCCTGGAGCGTAGAGAAAACACAGATGTTCTTCGAAATTCAGAACATGTGACTGTCCTCCTGGAAGTCGCAAACAAAATTCCAGCATACTACTGGTTGAAGTTTATGTGGAGGGCCGCAGGTAATACCTACAAAGCTAAGGTAAAAGACAAAGTAACTTAATGGAAGTGATATAAACATTAAAGACAATAAACATTAATAAACCCAAACCAACAAACATAGTAATCGAACTTCCAATCAGTTAATTTCAACTAATCTAAATGGAAATTCGTAAACGTAAGCGTAAACTAGATCGGAACAAAGAAATAAGTTATCAAATTCAGCCAAAAACACTACAATAAAAACAAAATGAACTTAAAATACTAAACGTGATAAAGTGTGAAAGAAGAACAGTGAAGTGAGACTGAATGCCTACTGATAACCAGTGATCAACTTTCCGTAGAGTGCCCTGTTGTTGGAATCGCAGCAACAGGAGAACGCTACCCTAAAATACCCTATACCTTATCTTAATTTTCCTATTTGTGTGATTTGTGGTGATGGTAGTATTAAAATGTACAAAAGCAATAACTAACAATATCATACAGGATATATAGTGCCGTTGTTTCGTAAAACAAAACAATGACACGAACAAAAATTAATATAACTGTCTTGATGTGTAGTGTGGTGTGTATGAAACGAATGAACAGATAGACAAGTAACAGATGCAGTGGACAAAAACAAGAGAACTGTGCTTAACGAAACTCTAATTAATCAAACTTCTATATTCCAGAATCCACTACTGGAGTCAGCACTTTTGTTTGTGATGTTTTGTGTTATATGCGTTGTATAAATATGTTATAAGTGTTTTCCTTTAAATAAAGCAATATTTGCAACAACTTGAAATCCCCCTAGCATGATCCGACATGCGGAACCAGAGAACAGGAGATCATTCTTGATTCCTGGGCAAAAGAATATTCCTTACAACACTATGTTCTAAACTAGGGAACTAAGGAGCTTCTCGGGGTACCAGAATTCCAGCAAACAGAAAATATCTATAGCGCCGTGAGGAGGGCGAACAACTGTTTGTGATACACGACCATGGAACTGCACATGATTCATCCGTACAAAGAATGTTAACAGACACGGGTGAAGGTGGGTCCTAAATATGAAAACAATGTAATGTTTTCTAGGGTTTCTTCCGAATTGTACTAAATTCTTGTGCACAGTTAGTAGGAATGAAGTTATAGTAGGAAAATTCCACGTATATTCTTTCGTGATGATAAGCATTTTATGCCTGGATAAATTCCAGGCATATTTCCAATGTTTTAGGAATAATCCTGTAATACTGAAATTTGAAATGTAATGTATTTGGTATGCTCTGTTGTATGGATTTGTAAATACAAGTTTAGTCTGTTTAATGTATGTCGCCGCTTTTATATCTTTAAACTAATAATTCTTAATTTCATATTTTCCCATAGGGAAACAGCTCTTCTGTATGATCCAATGACTGCTTCTTTGAGCAAGAAGAGGTTTGTAGCAAAAGTGATTGCACATGAGTTGGCGCATATGTGGTTTGGAAATCTTGTTACAATGAAATGGTGGACAGATCTGTGGCTCAACGAAGGCTTTGCGAGTTATGTTGCGTATTTCATTGGAGTGCCTCACGTAAGTTACGTGTAATATTAGTAAATTTCTGATGTTGTAGGTTCTGACCTCCCTTTGCTCTTGGAGTAAATGTGCAACATATAAGCAGGGCAGGGAGAAAATGTATAGCAAATATGTAAGTTTTTAAATGTGAAAATATTCTTACAAATTTATTGTGAACATTGATACAAATGAAGTCCTTTCTGTATTTAGTTTTGATAGAAAATGTTAATTCAAGAATTACATTAAAATAAATAAAACGTTAAAAACTAAGAACTAGGAGCTAGGTATCCCTAAGACTATGAAAAGAAAGCTGTCCATTTTATCAATGACATTTTAGAGCAAGTCATCAATATTGTTTTCTTGTAACGAAACCACATATATTTAAAATTAGAAACAAATACTAAATGGGCATATATATGAAGTCAATTATATTAATCTGCAAACAATGCCTGGTTAATTTAACTATTAATATTTACTCTGTTATACTGGGTGTCTTAAAATTTAACAGAAAACCGATATTGGAACAACTGAACTTAGATTTGGTATCTGTGGTTAAAACCTGAGTAGTCAAGTTAAAAAAATATATTGTGGTTATTTTAAGTGTTGTGATATTATATTAACGTTTGATTGCATTGTTTTAAGCTGATTTTCCAAATTTTTCATACACATTCAAATGAGTTTTTCTATTGAATATAAATAAATATGTAAAAAGGAGTATTGGAATATGAGACAAGTATGTTATCGGTTAACAAGGAGATCGATCTTATGAGCTTCTAAAAGAGCTGCATGACTGATTTGAATGTTTCGATTTGGCAACTGCGTTTCATGAGAATAGAAGAAAGATAAAAAGAAATAACACATTCACACATGTTACTTGTATTGGTACAATACAGGTAACATTTCATCAAATAGTCTTTTTTTTAGAGAGCATAAAAATGAGTAATTATAAGATCCACGAATGTAATACATAAAGGTTAAGTCAAATTTAAAATGGAAATTTAATATTATTACGGATCTTTCCATTTTGAGGATATATAATTTACCAGGACAACTTTTTGACCTGAAAATTATTGTGAAACATGTAATGATAAAAGCTGCCTTCAGTAGTCAAGAGATATCACGTCGGCGTACAGAATATTCCGGGTTCGAATACCCGCTGGTTCATGAGTATTTGTTGGTCATATAACATTAAGAGCTTCAGAAATGGTTCGGTACAAAGTCATTAGTTACCAAAAGAGACCATTATTATGTACTCTAAAATGTGACCAATATAATGTATCTATGTGGACCCCAGAAGTCAAGGAGTCTAAGTGCATTTTCAAAAAAAAGTTTTAGGTTAATCTTTTATAACCCGACATATATGCAACACAAAATTGTCATATTTTGTACCAATAAACCTTGGACCTTAATGTGTCCATGTATAAAATATGACATTTTTGTGTCACAAATATTTCGGGTTATATATAAGCTCTCTGTGGGAGTGCACCCCCATGGCGTCGATCTGCCTCCGCCGGGCGGGATGCGCTACCATAAGAGATATTTGTCCCATTTATTGTAACCTGCTAGTCATGGTACATCTTCACACCAAATTTCTTGCTCTAGCTTTAGGAATTTGAAAAATAACTTCTTGGGAGGCCATGTTCGATTAAATATGGGATTTTTTTTTGTTTTCTTACATTGTCGTGGGCTACTCGTAATTGTACCTTCATATAATATTTCAATTTCTCTAGCTCGAATTGTCTAAAAAAAATGGTTTGGGTGGACATATCGCATCCAAGATGGTAACTTCTTCAAAATGTAATATTTTCCTAAACTAGTTGTGATAATATATCTTTAAACGAAATTTCATTTCCCTAGGAAACGGTGTGGAAAATGGATTTAGTTGTCCGCCATTTTGGATTTAAGATGGCATCTTTAGATATATTTCGTCATATTTTCTTAATCTACTAGTGATGATGTACCTTCATACTACATTTGGTGTTGATGCTCCAGCGGTTTAGGCTATGCACTCTATACAACAATAGGTTTAGCCGCCATTTTGGATCCAAGATACTGACTTTTCCAAAATATTGTAATCTTTTCCTAAACTACTCGTGATACCTTTATACCAAATTTCGTACCTCTAGCTCTAACGGTGTGGAAAATGAATTTTATGGGTCCGCCATGTTGGTGATGGCGTACCTTCATACGAAATTTCCATTCAGCAGGTCCAGCGGTTTAGGCTGTGTGTTCTATACAAGAATGGGTTTGGCGGCCATTTTGGATCCAAGATGGCAACATTTTGAAACAAGATGATCGGGGAAGTTTGTCTCATTTACTGCAACCTACTCTTGGTTAAACACCTTCATACAATATTCCGTTTCTCTAGCTTCAGTGATTTGAGAAATAGGTTCTGGGGAGGCCATTTTGGATTGAAGATGGCAATTTTTTTAATGTTCCCTTATATTGTCGTGACTTTCATATAAAATTTCATTTCTATCGCTCTATAGCTCGAACGGTGTGGAAAATTGGTTTTTGGACGGCCATTTTGAATCCAAGATGGCATTTTTTCAAAATGTTTTAATATTTTTCTAATAAATGTATAATATTTCATATATATAATAAACTAGTTGTGATAATACACCTTTATGCTAAATTTCGTATTTGTAGCTTAAACGGTGTAGAAAATGATTCTTAAGTGGATCCAAGATGGCGTCTTTGAATACATCTCGTAATATTTTCTTAACCTTCTAGTAACAATGTATCATTATACCAAATTTTATGTTTCTAGGCCCAGCAATTTAGGCTGCGTATTCTATACAACTATGAGTTTGGCGGTTATTTTAATGCAAGGTGGCGACTTATTCAACATTTTGCAATATTTTCCTAAACTACTTTGGTCATACACCTTCACACAAAATTTCGTATCTCTAGCTCAAACGGTGCAAAAATGGATTTTGGGGTCTGCCATTTTGGATCCAAGATGGCAACTTTTTCAATCCTTTCTAGTATTTTCGTAACCTTCATGCCAAATTTCACTTTGCTAGCTCCAGCCGTTTAGACTGTGTATTCTATACTACAATGGATTTGGCGGCCGTTTTGGATCCAAGACGACTTTTTCAAAATGTTGGATTTTTTCCTTTTACCTGCTCTTCATGATACACATTCATACCAAATCTGGTATCAGTCAGCGACCATGAGGCTATATATTAAATGTACTCGCTTTGCTTTGCTGGGACGTTGCTCCCAGACCCTCGTGGGAGCTGCGATTCCCAATTCGGGGGTTTGGGGGGGGGGGAATCGAATGTGTTATTTAATACTACCATACTTAAAACACTGGCGTTTATAACCCGGTGGTTTTGCTTATATGACACTTAAGAATTGTGTTGCATTAACACCGGAAACGTCAATACAGCACTGCTGAAAACCAGCTTTGTTTAACTGTAACGCTGATCCTGTTTAGGCCGTAACGTCAGTCATCATAAGTTAACGTAACAGTTTCGGGACCACTGCCATTCGTCAAAATTAAGTTCAATTATACCGGCATTTTTTGCTGCGTACCTATGTAACAATGTGCACGATTTTCTATGATTATCATAGTTCACGCTCTTTTCCATGTTTAACTAATGCGCTTGTTTGAAATATACGAATTCACATGTTTTTTCGATCGTTTTGATTATGTAGCTATGTAGTCTTTACTTTGATAATCCATATTCAGTTAAATATTCATATTCGTGCTTCGCTTGAGTCAAAATCGGCACCAGGAAATCTTTATTATAATATTTAGCTTTCATATATAATTGAAATGGTGTTCTTCTCCACCTTTTTTAAAGTTCCTAGATCTGTTTATTTTCCTGTGTTTTTGCAACCTACACAAGGGCTTCAACCTCCTGGCACAAAAATATTAACATATACAAGTTAACGTGTCTACTCTACCTACCATTCATCCACTTGTCGTAATAGTAGAGAGAGCTTCCGAATCCTCTCTTCAAAGAAAGTTGGCATCCGGGTAATATAGTTAATACGCTGCGTTCCATATTATGGAACTAATTAGTAGATTCTTATGATTAAATGTTGATTCTAGCTGAAGCTAAGGAATTTGGTGAATAAAGGATAATGTAGGTAGATGGTCAGGTTTTGCATAAGCTTCACACAAATAAGAGTTATATATCAAACTAAAGCTTTTCAAAAGATCACTCTATTACAGTTATTATACTTAATTTCTATCCCTTGGCATTTGTATTGTAGAAAATAGATAATTACTATACTAACAGATATCAACATGCACGGCAGTGCATGAGCCAAGTTCTTCACGTCAGAAAACGTCAGCACTGCCAGAAGCATGTTATACAGGAACAAGAGTTTATGGCAAAATCGACGATTTGGGGGCCCCGTAAGAAAAAAGATGTTAAAGATAGGAATATGAGCTTTTGTCGTTAAGGAGATATGGTAAATTTGTGCAGATGTACAAAATTTCATATTCGTATCTCAAACTATGTTCTAGTTGTGGACCCCTGAAATTCCACATTTTAGGCTAACTGACTCACTCACTCACTCACTGACTGACTGACTGACTGACTGACTCACTCACTCATCATATTGTTTAGGGTGTTTGGAGTAAGCTAGAAACATGAAATTTGGTATGAAGGTAGAGGATGATAAGTAGATAAAGGAAAAATTCCGACATTTTGAAAAGGTCGCCATCTTGGATTCAAAATGGCCGCCAAACCTAAAATTTCAAAGAATACACAGCCTAAACGGCTAAAGATAGAACAATGAAATTTGGTATGACACTACATCATTGGTAGCAAATTAAGAAAACTTTTTAAAAATTTGAAAAAGTCGCCAACTTGAATTCAAAATGGCCGCCAACCCTAAACTTTGAAAGAATACACAGCCTAAACGGCTGCCGCTAGAATAATGAAATTTAGTTTGACAGTACAACATTATTAGTAGATTATGAAAATATTACAAAATATCTCTAAAGACGCCATCTTGGATCCAAAATGGCGGGCGTCATAAATCCATTTTCCAACTGCTTGAGCCAGAGATACGAAATTTGGCATAATGATGTATTATCAAGAGTAGTTTAGGAAAACATAACAACGTTTTAAAAAATTCACCATCTTTGATTCAAAATGGCAGCTGAAATACCATTTTTCACATCGTTCGAGATAGAGAAATGAAATTTGGTATGACAGTGTATCATCACGAGTATGTCACGAAAATATAAGAAAACGTTAAAAATGTGTCCATCTTTTATCCAAAATGCCCGCCTAAGCCCCACTTTATAATGACTGAAGCTAGAGAAACGAAATTTGGTATGAAGGTGTACCATTACGAGTAGGTTAGAATAAATTCGGCTCGTCTCCCCTACTAGGTTACAGTTCCCAGCTGGAGCCTGATTGCAATAAAGGGGTGCGCCCCAGCGAGGCCATCTTGGAATTCTGGGGGCAGCGCCCCAATGAGGCGAAGCGAGTATATACATTACACAAGTGTAAAAAGCTACGAAATACGAGCAAAAGCACCAGGGGTGCAAACTGTCCAGTCAACTCCTTCAACCTTAAAAAGTGGTGAAATGGAATATGGATGAGCCTAGTTCCTCGTGCCAACTTCCAATACTCCTGCGTGTCCCACCAAGTTTTACTCATCATAAACGTTAGCATTGCCAGGAGCATGTTATAGAGGCAGAATGTGGACGTTTCCCCATTCGGACGCAGCGCTCTGGAGTATGAGGGGATATCTGCATCATGTGGCGCAGTGCACTGCAGATTCTGGTTGTGATAAAAAGACGCAGTTCCTCCAAACTTCTCAAGTTCGATGCGCGGCCTGCCGTTGGATTCTTGGCGCAGCGACGCGAGCGAATCGAGGGGAGTATCAACACGTACGGCAGTGCATGCAGCCGAGTTCCACGTGTCACAAAACGTCAGCATGTTATACAGGAAGAAGAGTTTATTGCGAAATCAGCGATTTTGAGGTTCTGTAAGAAAAAAGATGTTAAAAATTGAAATATGAAATTTCGAAGTATGACGGTATATCATCACTAGTAGATTACAAAATATCTGCAAAGACATCATTATGAATCCAAAATGGCTGACTTCATAATCCATTTTCCAGACCGTTTGAACTAGAGATACGAAATTTGGCATAAAGGTGTATTAACAAGAGTAGTTTAGGAATAATTTTCATTTTTGAAAAAGTTGTTAACTTGGATCAAAATGGCCGCACAAAAACTTTTTCCACACCATTCGAGCTATAGAAACGAAATCTGGTATGAAGGTGTACCATCACAAGTAGGTAACGGCAATGTAAGAAAACTTTTTAAAAATCGCTTTCTTTAATTCAACATAGCCGCCCAAATACCATTTTCCAAACCACTGAAGCTAGAGAAACGAAATTTGGTATGAAGGTGTACCATCACGAAAATGTTTCAATAGATGGATCAAACCACCGCTATGAGGGTGCAGCCCCCGAGGCGATATAGGAAAAGGTCTGCACAGCATGGGGCGCTGTCCCCAGAAAGTCTGATCACAATAAAGGGGGCGTAGCCCTAATAATTTGAAGTTGGGGCGTACACGGAATTCTGGGGCAGCACACCCAGCGAGGCGAACCTAGTATATATATACACGTATAAAAAGCTGTGAAATCCGAGCAAAACATCAGGTGATGTTCGAACCTTAGGGTTGGTGGTGGTGGATTTTAGGGCCGCCAGCAGGAAGCAAATTTGCTGTATCATCACAAGTAGGTTACAATAAATATGGCAAAGCTTCCCTATGTTTCAATAAATATTTCATTCCCACTGGTGGGTATGGGAAAAAATCTGCAACATGGAAGCACAGTGTCCTGGAGAGTGGTTACGATAAAGGGGCGTAAGTACCCAAAAACTCGAAGTTAAGGCCGCAGCCAGCTACGGGGGCGAGGACCTAAACGAGGCCGAGAGAGCGAGTATATATATTATACACCTACAAAAAGCTGTGAAATCCGAACAAAAACACCAGAGGTGCAAAAAGTGGAGCCAAGTTCTTTAGCCCTAAAAAGGTGTGAAATGGGAGACGGATGAGCCAAGTTCCTTGGTGACAGCATGTAACAGGAACAAAGGAACTTGGCGCGAGCTGGCAACAGCCTTAAGGTTGGTGGCGGTGGACGTAGTGGGTTTTAGGATCCCCACCACCCTTATAGCTTGAGGATCATGAACCTTGCCACTTCGCGCCAAGTTCCTTTGTTCCTGTTACATGCTGTCACCAAGGAACTTGGCTCATCCGTCTCCCATTTCACACCTTTTTAGGGCTAAAGAACTTGGCTCCACTTTTTGCACCTCTGGTGTTTTTGTTCGGATTTATTGAAAATACCGTACCCAGAATGACATATTCAAAGCTATTGAAACTTTGGTATCCAAAACTGTTAAACCGCGACAGATGTTACCTGTTAACAACTTATAAGAAGGGTCCGAGGGAAAACAATGGGAACCCTCATTTTCTAAAAATGAGTTGAGTACAGAAATAGAATAGTAAACAGTCCTATCTACTTATTGTGGAAAAAAGCTCAAGTTAAAAACAACAAATAGCCTCATAGTGGTCATTTCTTTATGGGAAGCCCCTTAAACCAGCATTTAAGAATGAATTTTCCGAACGTAATGTCTCAATCATGCTCAGTGTGGGTTGCTATTATTTCCCCCCGGACCCTTCATAGTACTAATGTAGTAAAGAGTAAATAGGGTTTCGTAATAGTTGGTTTCATGCTCTCGTCTGAAAAAATGTGTCGAAACCATAAGCGGTTCACAACTACTTTATTTGTGTACACCCTGTATTGTTTTACTACAAAACGTTATTAATTACTGTTATTGGATTACATCAGTCGGTTTACAACATTACAATACTTATGATATTCTGTATTTTTATTAACATAGTATAGTAATATTGATCGTCTTCAAACTCCAAGGAATGCCAATTAACTAGAATCTCCAGTCGATTGCTTAAACCAAGAGATTTTATTTAATTTCTGTCTTATTATACGTGGATTCTCTTATCAAAACATTAGTTGTTGTAACATTATCTGGTATATGTATGAGAAAATTGCTGTGAAATGTACACTAAATGTTTTTGCGATTAGAAAAAGTTCACTAAACACTTTCTTCAGGTAGAACCTAGCTGGGATGTGGCAGATTACAATGCTCTTGACCTGCGATCATCGCCAATGGAGCTAGATTCATTCAGAGCGTCACATCCGATTGCAGTGCCCATCATGCATCCAAATGAGATTCAACAAGTTTTTGATACCATCTCTTACAACAAAGGTAAGGCAGATGTCGCCTTTACAATATGGCAATATTTTAAAGTTACATTTTTAAGTTGTACTGCTGCTGATTTTTTTTGCTTCTTCTTTGTTTGTTTACGTATAGCACGTGCTTGTTAGTTTCATGTACGTGCTAAATACATCATACTATTGCAATATTATAACAATAACTTTAAAACAGTAAAAGAACAGATTAGAAAGGTCAAAACAATCGTTCCACAAATTATAATGATAATAAAATAATGATTTATTAAGGTGCTATGAACAGCTTGTAGGAAAAAAACAGCACTCGTTTCATATATTACATGTTCAGCACAGGTTAGCTAAGCCTTCATAATCGTAAATGATAATAATAATAACATGGTTTTACGCAAGATGCAAATATTCCGTCAAGACAATAGATCATTGTCTAAAACTGTCATATACAATTATATAGAAGAATAGTACATACATTAAGTACAAGTCATTTATAAAGACATACGTATTATACGGCACAAGACAATTACTTTGATATAAAATAATTTGAATGGGAACTATTAACATTAGCACGACGATTTGCCATAGAAGAGATATACAATACACACATTAGTGTTGGACTATGCGATAATAATATGTTGTGATGTTAAAAACAAAGAGATAAAATTACATAATAATAATAATAATGATAAAATATATGATTAAAAACACAGCTGTCAACTAACCACGTAACGTCATAACTTTTAAAAACACTCAAAGAATAATGATGGTTTTCCATTTTTCGTTACTACTTCTTTACGTTAAATTCATATTGCGAGTTGTTAAAATTCTTCGCTAATCTATTTAAAACAACGTACTTTTATTAGATGTTAAAAGAGAATTATTTCTAGTATTGTACAAAGGCACATTGAATGCAATGTTCTGCAATATATATTCACAAAGATACTAATTCTCCAATATCTTTGCGATGAACACATTATGTTTTCTCCTTTCCCAATGGTATCATCTAGGTGAAAGCATTTAACCCAGTAGTTATAACTGTGCTCATAATAAACTAACCTTAATTTGAAGCAAAGAACCCTAATAAAACATCTTTGAACTGACTCTTATGGTATTAACCTTCTGAACTAGTGAGTTTGAAATCGTATGACAACTTAAATAATATTGGGTCTTATTCGTATATGACATAGTCTTTGTTTTCATACCATTCGATTTACACCACTGAGAAACGCTGTCTAGATCTTTCTGAAACAAGGCGTTCTCTCTGCAATTATTTACAGTCCTGTATAATTTTAAATCACCAGCATGCAATATCATTTATAAATATGGGGAATAAAAGCGGACCGAGTGGTGAGCCTTGAGGTATACCATTCTACACAGTTCCAACAGTTGAGTAGATGGGTCCAATTTTGATTTGATAGCTTCTGGGTGATAAATAACTATCAAACCACTTAATATACAAAGGAGAGAGACCAATATTAGATAGATTGGCCAACAAGTTCTCTTTTTACAGAATCGAAAGCTTTAAATATATCAAAATAAATCACATCAACCTTTGCCTTTGTACTTATATGAAACTTGGTGTAATCTGTAATTTGACATAGATTGGTTACAATTGATTTTACTTTCAGAAAACCATGCTGTGAGTAATGTAGAGCATTTTTTAGATTAAATAATTTCAGATGTTTAAATATAATTAATTCAAATATTTTTGCAAAGGCGTTGATAGGGTAATAGGTCTGTACATGCTTGAGTCTGATTGGTTTCAACTTTTGTCAACTGGTGCAATGAAAACATGTTTCAAATTTGAAGGGTATATAGCATTATTTAACGATAGGTTAAAAATCCGTGCTAGAATCGGAGCAAATTCATTTGCACAGTCTTTTATAATATAATTGGGAATTAAGTCCGGACCCGGTGTAGATAGTGGCTTCAGTTTATTAATAGCATTAATGAAATCTGATTAATCAATTCGTGGAATTCCAATTATATTTGTGTTCTGCTCATTAACGTTACCTGGTATGGTAATATTTGACCCTGTGTTAAAATGAATTCCAGAAAGATATGTGAACATTTCTGCTGTCACATGCATTAGCATACCCTTTGCTCCTTATATCATCTCATTTGGTATTCTATTAATATTGGATATTCTAAACTGAGACCAAAAGTAAAAGCTGTTTCTATCTAAGCCATTTTCTAGGGTAAATATACATTGCGAGCTTCACTATATTTTCTCTTAATTCCTTGTTCATCCATGGGTCTTTGTACAACCTCTTGTCTAAATATTTCCTTAGGTACATGTTTGTCAAAAGCATTGTAAATCTGACCATATATATTGTCACTATAAGTATTTACATCATTCCAATATTTATTATTGATCTCCATTTGTATAATATCGTAATGTTCCTTTGATTTCTTTATGGTAGAGACAATTGATACACGGGATGTTCCTTTGATTTCTTTATGGTAGAGACAATTGATACACTGGAGTGGAATTTAGCCCTCAACCTTTTGTTATAAAAAATAGTAACGTTAACAAAATTACCGTCCCGTAGGAAACCAATTTACAGAATTTAAGATAAAATGATGACTTCTATAGACTCCTTCTTCTTCTTTGGGTGATTGGTAGGGGATCAGGAATAAAGGATAGCACCGGTTGCGTAACCAACCTGAGTGCCAGGAACTTATACCAGTTGCGTAGCCATGTGAGTATGGTCCTGTTTAGATACGGGTTAAGTACATACGCATTGCGTAGCCAACTGAGTATGCAGGATGATACCAGATGCGTAGCCAACTGAGTGTGCAGGAAGGTAAAAGCTGCGTAGCCAACTGAGTACCAAGAAGTGTTCCAGATGCGTAGGCAACTGAGAACGGAGGAAGGAGAAGCTGACCACCCGGTAGCTAGTGATACCATTTGCCTTGCGTTGGTCCATTTTAAAGGTGATTTTGGGTGCGTCTTCGTTCTCCTCCTTTGGCGGCTTTAGCTCCATCTGATGTTTACTTGTAGAGTTGACTGTCGTCTGCACCTATTTATGTGTCACTTCTTGTTTACATCACTTCTACAAATGTTTGTCCTATAAACATAATTGCTTTGTTGACGTAATATCCACGTGTTCAGAATATACGCGGGATATTGCAACATCCTCATACAGTAACATAAAATTAGCATTTAAAAAGTTGAAAACCTTCCTTTTGTTGTAGTAAAGGATCAGTAGAACATATGTTAACCTTGTTTTTCCACTGGAAAATAAATGGCGGGTGATGGTAGTCAATTTTAGCAAGCGGGTGTATATGAAAAAATACAAAACAATCAGTGAGATTAGTCATCAATATATCTACTGTGTGGGCTGGGTCATCAGGTTTATAAGATTTATTAAGTTGCTTCAATTCCAGTAGAGATCAGAGTTCTAAAACTGTGTCGGCCTTAATTTGTGTGTAATTGTGTTTTCTGTTGATAAATCCAGTGTTCCAGTCAATAGTTACAATAAGATACGAATTCAGGAACTGGCAAAAAAATGGAGGCCTGTTAACAATGGAGTGATACAGTGAATGTGTACCTTTAGCAGTAAATTATCTAGTTGAGCAAATGGGAAGAAATAATAATAACAATAATAGCCTCGGGAGAAACTGTTTCTTCAATATATAAGGTCAAACTTAAAAAATGCCGTAAAATGATTAGGCAAACCGTTTCTATCTGAGAAGAGGAATCCCAAGTACCCGTAGAGGACGTAACAAGTAATATCGTGATCTCTGACAAGTATACCTAACGGTGGTTCAAACTGCTTTTTCGACGAACTTGGTAGATGAGTAGGGTACATCAGCAAACCTGACATCCCCAATGTATTTCTGGTAAAATTCTACCCCATATTGATATGTTATGTGACCCACTTTCCATTTAAAAAAATTGAACAAGATTCAAGATGGCCGACTTTAAGATGACGGAATTGACAAACGTATCATCTAAAAGATAGCACATTGATAGCATTTATTCATGTGTATTTATTTTCATTTATTTCAAGCATTTTGCAAATTATCGTGTGTTTCCGACTTAGATCATACTGTAAGTATTTATTCTTATGAATCAAACATACTGCGCCCGTCTTTATGGACGAAAGCACTTTCAATCGTGCTTTCCGGTGGGTTCCTGATGTACTCTACTCCTTTACCAAGTTTGGTCACAAAAGGAGTTTGAACCATGGATACGTTTACTTGCGATATAAATATGTCCTTCATATCATCTATAAAAGAACCTTACTATAGCTTTTTTATATGTTTGGTATAATTCAACTCCAGTATATACACATTGATATTCGTGGACGTTCAGACGTAGATTTTTTGACACTAGGAATGAACTTTTCCTCGTTTAAAGGGGTATACAATAATGCATTATAGTTTTTGGGTACGAATTTTCTGGTAATCTTTAGTATTCTATCGGTACCAATTCGGGCAAAGTGCTAACCATACTTATCTGTTAACTCCTAGTATCTAACCTTCAAGAGATCGCTAAGACATATGACAATGAGGGTTGAATGATATTGTATCGAGTAATCTGAGAAGAGAGAAAATTATATTATTTATTGATAGAAATAGCAGGAACATTGAGGTTAGTAAGATATGGAGAAGCGATGAAATCAAGTTGCTGTACAAAGTTAAATAAATAATACACTTGTTATTATATATATATATTACTCGTCAATTGAGGAGGATTTATCGAAGTTATTGTAGTCTAATCAGTTTATTTACCATCTGTAATACGCGCACATTTAAGAACTAGTGAGGATTTATTTGGTATATAAGATACTGTTGATGCAATTAATAGTTCAGAAAAGATAAGAGTACGAATATTCTATAGATGCACCGGATTGTTGATGCAATTAGTAGCTGACAAAAGATAATAAGGATATTCTATAGAATATATCGAATATTAAAAACAATCCATTTTTGGTTATAGATGTTTCGAAGATAAATATTATTTACACCTTAGGAAAAAAAATCGGACTGAGCCTTAGATACATACCTAGAGGTCATAAATAAATTCAAATTTGGTCTTAGAAGTATAAAAACGGGCAGAAGAGAATAGAAATCACAGCATCATTGACACTTGTTACATTAATTACTATAAATATGTAATTTGTAATATCTGATTCACAGGTTGCCTTGTTTTGAGAATGCTGAACAATTTTCTAACCGAGAAGACGTTCCGCCAAGGTCTAACTACGTACCTAGACGACAAGAAATATGGGAATGCTGAGAAAGATGAGTTGTGGGGTTATTTAACTAGACAAGCTCACAAAGATAAAGTCTTGAGTCCTCATATAACTGTGAAGCAAATTATGGATACATGGACGATGCAAATGGGATATCCACAGCTCAGTGTTACAATGGATTATGGCAATGGGCTTGTTATTCTTGATCAGGTTGGAATCTTGAGTATTACTATATTTCAATAAAGATAAGAAATATTGATAATCGGAAGATATAATCTATGTTCAGTTAGTATTATTTTTATTTTAAGTTTAGGGTACTGAACGTACGGAAAAGATGAAACAATGGCGTAATATAACAAATTTTGCTGTTATAATATAAATGCTGTAAGCCAAACATTTGGTTGTTCACATTTGGTCATTATAACCATTATATGTCTTTTTGTGTATTGCACTAATTAACATACAATACTTGTTGAGCGGCCGTAGCTCAGTAAGTATATCGTTGGGTTGGCATTCACAAAGTCGTGGCTCCAGCGTCTGTTCATCCTGAGTGAGCTTTTTCGTGTTTTACCACTGTCGCAGGAGGCAAATGCTGAAATGTTACCTTGAATAAAAATCAAAGCTGATTCTTGCAAAATATTTTCCTTTGACCTTGTTATTGTTGTTAAATATCCAATATCAGATGATCATTTTTGGAATATTTGGAGTTCGTTAAATAATAAAATGTTGTTGTCTTGCTAGGAGTATGTGATTCTAGATATATCACTTAAATATAGCTACCTAGGATAAGTAGGTTTTTCTAATAACTACACAGTAAGATATCAAAATATCATTCCATTATCTTGAGAAGTATTTACACTATAGGAAAAGACTCTGTTCACTTTCTCTTGGTTTTTATTTGTAATAAATTATATCCTTTAAATTGATGCTAATAGAAAATGTTTGCTTAGTACGGCACATTTCCCTATAGGTTGAACCTCAATAAATTTACTAATTTTTTGGTTAGATTTAAACCATGTTTCCTAGTTACTCAATTAAGGTAAGATCTAGGAATATATTAAAATGACTAAGAATTATGTGTTAGAGGAAAATCACAACTATTATTTTTTCAAGGCAATATTGAACCGGCCCTATGCAAGTAATAAGTTACAATGGCCAAACGGATATAATTTTTCTCTATCATGTAACTTATCTTCACAAAATTTATGCATATAGATAAAGACATCGAACAAACTATATATTCTAAACATTAATTTAATATGTTGTCATTAAACCTGTTAGAGTTAATGCAAATGTTTCTAGCTACCAAACCCAATTTCAATTTTAAATACCACTTACTGTCCTTCTATTGACCGGGTATTCTAGTTTTTCCCAGAGGTACAAACTAGTAATGAGATTTTTTTCATTTTTCTTTTCCTTGTCGATTATCTTCCAGACTTTAAAGAATTAGATCCTGAGATACTAAGATTAAAAAAATAAACTTACCCAGTCCTTGAGGACTAATAGTTAGTTTATGGACGTCGGAACAGAACTGAGGAGACACACAGAATTAAGCCATGTCACTGATCATACTGACTGAAGTATCCAAGTATTCTCTCAGTTTCACCAAAGACAGATGTTTAGACCTAAAGGAATACTCTGACCGCTATTCTCCCCTTTCCTGCCTTCAAAAGAGTTCTCGCCGAGCAATACCACCTCTCAGACTTAGGAACTAGTTTACTGTCTGACCCATAAATACATTTTTCAACTATTTCTTATTGATTCGAATTCAAACGTATCCCTAGTACATTAGTTTCACCTACACATTTTTAATGTTATGTATTGAGAACTCTAGCCAAGTAAAATAATACTTTCTTTTCGCCATTTATAGCTATGTATAAATATTTCCATAACCTGTTTTGTTTTCTTTTCAGTCTAGATTTGTATATTCTGATGGTATCCTGGATAAAAATGTGGATAAAAGATATCGCTGGTGGATTCCATTATTGTTCACCACTGAGTATCAAAATGACTTCAACACAACAAAGAACGATGTATGGATGCGTCCGAGACAGAACGAAGTAACGGTTCATGCTTTCATGGACAAATCACAGTGGATTTTATTTAACATCCGTGCAACTGGTATTTAGTATTGCTATTATCTTAGTCTTTGCATAATTGTGATAAATTACCAAACACGTAGATTTATAAATACTACATTAGATTTTCCACCCTAAGTGCGCCCTTTCATGTACGCCTTTGTTGCGGTCTTCGCTTTCAGTTTGGTATAGTTGGCGACAGGGGAATGGCGTCGCCTATTTCTATTGGTTGCTAGATCAAATCGTAGGTTAAACATGCAAATAGAACGCACATGAAAAACCGCCCTTACTTTTCAACATTATTTTAAACTTCGAAGCACGCAGATAGTACGCACATGAAAAGGTGTATATGTTTCAACATTGCTATTTAAAATTTAGAAGCGCCCAATTAGCGTGCACATGAAAAGACACTCTTACGTTTGACCAATTTTATTGAAAATTTCGAAGCACGCAGATAATGCGCTCATGAAAAGCTGCTCTTACATTTCAATATTATTATTTTAAACTTACTACAGGAATCTCACCTCATGTCATAATCAACTACCATATTGTTACAGCCTTGAACAAAAACCACCATAAATAACTTCTAGCGTCACGTGCCGTACACATATCTATTAAATTAAAATATATTTTTTACGGCCCGTCGTTAGAAACACAATTTATTATTTAATTCGCATATTAAATACACATTTTTAAAGAACAACACAACGTCTCGACTGTCTGCAGTCATTAACAATTCTACTGATAACAGAATCATCATTTTTTTTTTAATATTTGAATTCTTATTGTTGCTACACCATATTTATTTGTTTGCTGAGAACGTTCTTTTTTCCTTAATTCTATACATGCTGAAGGCGTTTTTTAATTCTTCGTTTAAACTTCCGCATGCGTTTTCATTAACATTATTCGATTGTAGCAGAAAGATTGATTGGAGAAGGTTATCGCATTTGCGACAATCCGAATAATGTTAATGTAAATGCGTAAATTAGGGCCAACAATGGGAAACGTCATTAACATACATTAAAGGAAATGAAAAATATAATTTTCTCAACAAACACATGAATATTGTCTAGCAACAATAAGAATTCAAATATTTAAAAGGCAATAAATAGAAACATGATTCTGTCAACAGTACACTTGATGGTGGCTACAGATGCAGTCAAAACGTTGTTTTGCTTTAAAAATACTGCTCAATCATGTAGGTGTATAACACAATTAAAGAAGTTTGATATCAAAGAAAAAAGGAATCAGAAAGCGTTGGTAATGTACTTGGAATTCAGTGATCTGAAGAGAGGAACGCTAAGAGAATCTCACGACTTGTTACTTCACTAAATAAGGGAGAGCGGGGTATAGCAGTATGATGTGTATAAAATGAAGATTTTAAGGCGTGTTATCAGTTACTTCAAGATCTTTTCGTATTTCATTTAAAATATAATCTTTGTCTCAATTTCGTAACACAAAGCTGTTTTTTCAACCTTTGCCTACCTTAACTAATTTAATTTTTAAAGAACGCTTCCAATATGTAGCAAGGTGCCCACGCAGGGGCAGATTGGTACTGACATGGAGCAGATTTGTACGGGTAATGTTATATCTCACCATCATGCTTAAGGTTTAGATATTATTCATCCTCAGGTGGACATAAAAAACATTATTAACATTCTTCCCCGAAAAGCATCTTTTTTTAAAAAAAATATTACTAATTTAAAAATATGAGAATATTAGTGTACTAATAATATACAACTCTACTACCACTGTACTAAGAAATTACTAACATCATCCAATGTACTAATATTTCAGCAATTTCAGTATTCTTAAATTATAATGTTTGATTTATACGAAATTCATTTAGTCAATATTAAAATCTCGAAATGAAACAATGGTGTCCTACTCTATCAACAAAGAATATTGGGCCAATTTTAGCCAATAGCGATCGTGGTTAGCCCAATATTGGGCTGATCTTCTGTCTTGCTTGGTTACATATTGCTACAAACTTTAAGTGCGCTTACTGTTAAATTTAAAAGTTTTTTATTTTTGTGTGAGTATATGGCGTGCTACAAGAAACAAATGCGTACTACAATTTTGTTCACTTGGAAACCTTTCGTGTTAACTGCTAAATAAAATATTTTTATTCTAGCAGTGATTTCTCACTACTGACTGAGTAGGGTCAGATTAGTACAGCGGCAAAGGGACATATTGGTACGTATGTGTACCATTAAAATGTGTACCAATGTGCCCAAGTGGACATTCTACTGATAACTCAATAAACATATTCGACAGACGATTACGAATGTAAAAGTAAAAACTTACTTTTGTCTTCGATAATCGTCGAAATCAACACACAGTAAAATGTCGTTGCTTGGCCACCATGTATTTCCAGTATATTATTGGTTAAACATCAATATTACCCACCATGTAGATCTCATAATTTATCTTTTTCACTACTGAAACAAACAGCATTGTACCATTGTACCTCATGTACGAGGGTCACTCAATAAAGATTTCCCCTGACCCACTTCCAGATACCGTAGAAAGATGTAATTTCACATGTGTAGTCCTGTATATGTATAGCTGATGATGTAATTTCAGCTCGAAACTCTGATCCGTTTCTGTTTTATATGTTCGAAAGTGAAGCAAGGTGTAGTTTGTTCCAAATCTATGACTTGCCCTCAGAAATCAGCATGAAAGTGATTTCCATTAAGAAATGACTTCATCGTTGAGAAGAGGTGGAAATCAAATGGTTCGAGAGCAGGAGAGTACGGAGAATGAAGAAGGATTTCATACTCGCAGTACCGTGCTTCTGTCTGGGCAAAAAGCGAGTTGTGAACGGGTGCGTTTTCTTGCAGGAGATGGACACCTTTTGTCAGCATGGGTTTTCAAAAAATCCGGCAATATTTGCAGCAGTAAAGCGTAGTATGTCCCTGTAATTGTTGTATCTTTCGCCAGGAAATTAAGCATTAATACCCCATGCTAGTCCAAAAAAAATGCATCGTTTTACCAGCTGAGGGTTGGACACGAGCCTTCTTTGGTGGTGGGGAGTCAGCATGCTTCTATTGTTTTGACTGGGTCTTGGTCTCTGGGTCAAAGTGATGGACCCATGTTTCATCCTGGGTAATTAGTCTATCATAAACGTCCTTCGGAATTTCGTGGGACGGGTTCAGATTCGCCATGGAGCACGTGACTCGTTCCTGCCTCTGGAAAGGTTTGAGTAGCTGAGAAACCTATCGGGCATACACCTTCCGCATGTGCAAATGGTCATGAATGAAATTTTCCACAGACCCCACACTGATCTTGACATCTTTAGTTAGTTGGTGCATGATGATGCGGCGATCATCCAAGATGGCGGCTTTCACTTACCCAATGGTGCCTTCGTCAATGGCGGACTGGGATCTCCGGGCAATGGGGCAGATTCTATACACTTGAACTGACGATGCCAGTGCCAGTGCTTCATACGTCATACGATTGAACATCCTCACCATATATCTATTTCATCATATCAAATATTTCCTTTGGTGTGCGACCTCTCAAATACAGAAACTTGCTGGCTGATCGGTGTTCAATTGACTTAATCAATACACCTTGCTTCACTTTCGGACCAATGAAGTAGAAACAGATCAGAGTTATGAGCTGTAAATTGCCACATCACCTATACATATATACAGGATTACACATGGAATTTCTACCGCCCATATAATTCATTTTATTTTTATCTTTACATATGAAATGTCATCGTTCTACGATATCTGGAAGTGTATCAGAGGAAATCTTTATTGAACAACCCTCGTACCAGTGTGACACCTTTGTCTTTTACAATGACGAAACGATTTTTCTGAGTTCGTCACTAATTCACTAAGTTGTTATATATTAAACTGCATTCAATCAACATGATAGTCAATACTCATGTTGTTTTCTAAAACTCAAAATGTAGAAGTTATATAATCTAACAGATATGCAGTTTCTAGTTCAAAATCTTACTTGTGTTTCTTACTGTACCGCAATTATATACCAAAATAAGCTATACTACATCAACATTTGAATAGAAATCTACTTCACAAGCACAGTTATGTAATAATATGGTAAGCTCGGTCTGCACAATTGTTGAATTTAATGCTACGTTGTAATGCCTTGTAACAAGTTCCGACATACTGGATTAACTGTGTTTTAATTCCAGTTGAAATATGTTGAGAACTACTGGCTATGTTCATCATCTGCTAGTGGACCAACATTTTAACACTCCTATGAATAATAGTTCCAATAACATCACGAGAGTTTTACCATGATGGAACAAAATATCACTAAGTATAGGCTCTGTTGTATGATTGACCTATTCGTATCAGTTCAATACAGTTAATTTAGACAATCCTCTTACAATGTTTTGACGATAACATTGGTATAGAAAGAAACAATTTTTATTTACAACGACTTGTATCTTAGATTTATCAATGTTGTATTATAATCAATTTAAATGAATTATATTTCTTAACAGTTAGAGTCATTCTATGTCTTTTTCTGCAGCGTTCCTTAGAGTAAACTACGACCCTGTCAACTTGGGCCTGTTAAGTGAACGTTTCCTGACGGCGAACTTGGGTAAAGAAGCTAATTTAAATAAAGCTTGTCTGATTGACGATGCGTTTGAGCTAGCTATAGTAAATAAGCTTAAATACAGTGTTGCCTTCGACATGTTGCTTTACATAAGAGAACAAAATAATTATCTGATATGGAAAGCTGCGTTAAGTAAGCTTAGCTTCATTCATAAACTGATGAAAAGAACTGGTGAATATGGAATGTTTAAGGTAAGAAAAGTAAACTTATATGTCTTACAGTAAATAAACTATAATTTTCTCTTTTACGTTTTCTAAGATCTTCATTTATTTAATGACTAAAAATAAATTGCGGAGAACCAGGAAGAACCAAACACCATTAAGTCAGGCATTCACAACAACAGTGAACCAATTTTAATTCCAATATCCCATTGCGTGTTGACGTCACTGGAAGAATGACGTTTGTACCAGCGAACAGATAAGATTACGTATGGCAATTAAGAAGTTCGTCCAGATACCTGTAGAGGACCGACAGTAGCGTCCGCAGCGATTGGTGATGCAAAATAAAACATAGCTATTCTGATAGGAAAAGAACTTTACAACAACAACAGGCGAATAATAGGATGGTACCTAGAAAATAGCCTTTACCACTACCTTCTTCATCCCTGCCGTTTTCACGCCCCAAGCATGTGGCGAACTGGCAGAGAGGTCTTTCAAAAGAAATAAATAATTACGTAAATAAATCAAATTGTAATTGAAGTAGAGGATAGTAATTTCACCATTATAACACTTTTTTAAAAGACGCGAAAGCCGTTTACATTAAGATGGCGCTGCACGCGATAGTGTGATATTTTATTTATTTAAAAAAAATATCAAGACTCGAGCACAATTATCACCTGGCTACGAGGAAGAAAAGGAGGATCTTCCAAAAGTGCAATTGCAAATATATGATGCACCCAATTTCGTCAGCCTGGTTTCCAAATAGTTTGCGTATATAAATTAGGAATACGTTGTTTGTTACACCCAATGTTTATTACTTTAACATTGATTAAAGAACTAGAAACAACAATTTGAGCAGTTATTATTGAAAATGTTCAGTTAAATATTAACTTTCACTTGCATGAATTGGCAGAAAATATTAAAATAAAGAAAACGTTAGCCATGCAAAATACTGTAGAAAAATAGTGAAAATCGTATTTTCTAGGTAGGTCTCCATACTATTTGCATTCAAAGTAATATCTAGTATTCCAACTAAAATAATTATACATTGTCTTTAAATTTAAGAAAGGTCCTTGTTTCGCATGGCGAAATTCTACGCACTACCACCTTTCAAAAACGTCGGTCCACAACCAGTGGCGTATCCTGACTTTTGAGGTTGGACATGCAATGTTATTACTATTATTATAAAGAATTATGTATGGGAATTAGATATTGCTTCCATCTAATTGCTCTTTACAAACTTGCAATTCCCTCTTTCTTACTGTCATAAACCTCGAGTAACGAAGTTCGACACAAGGTAGTTTCACATGTGATTTACAAGTGTTTCAATCGCATGCCAGTTTTCACTTTGTGGAAATCCTCATACATTGACAGCGCAACGTTTAGGGTTGCATGTATTTTTTACTTCTCCCGCGTCTTTCACCCAATAAAACACACGTCCACAGGCAAGCGGACGACAAAGATCTTGAGTAGACGCCCACATACATAGACGAGAATACTGCAGCGCCACACGTGAAAAGTTTACTAAACTACTTACTGCCAGCTTTCGTATTACGGGTTCTGGTCTAGAATATGAGGTGAAGTTTAGTAATTTCTCAAAATCTTTTCTCTTTTCTTCTTGGGAAATAATAAAATAAATAAACTAGAATCCGAAGACAGGCAATACATGCCTTGAATTCATGGAGAATACGCCGCTGTCCACACCACTAACACAGACAACTCACACAGAAACTACCTACTGTCTATAATACACAATACCTTTATTATTCCTGTGAACTACGTGGGATAAGAATGAAATTATTAATAAATAGGGTTTTCAATTACAGCAGCAAAAATTGATGAACCATGCTTTTTCCTCACCATACTAGAATTGTGAGAGTATAAGAATTTTTTCTCATGTAATACTTTGACAAACACCATTATTATCTTTCGACTCTGTTTCAAAATGAAAAGAAGAGAACTGGGTGGCAGATTTGCAATCCATGGCGAAATTGTCATATCCTATCTTAGAATAAAGAAAGGTTTAACCATAAATACTTTATTTTGATCCGACTTCTCAGTATTCAATCCTCTTGTATTGGCAGATTAACAAATTATTTGTATAACTTTCACTTTTTTTTCAGCTATTTGCATCCAGTCTTATAACTCCCTTGTTGAATGACGTAGGATTTTTCGTGACAGATCAAAATGATCTTGTGGAAGAACGTCATAGATCGAATATCCTAAGCTTTGCATGTTCATTAGACATCCGTAACTGCACGGAAAATGCTGAAAACTATTTCACTACATGGATGAGTGAGAAGGATCCTGACACTAAAAATCCGTAAGTAGTACCACTTTTTCCTGTTGCACATTTGTCAAAATAAGATAAATTGATCTAGAACCATCTATTGGTGAATTTCATAAGCCTGTTTACTTCAGATAAAAGCTTATGACTTCACCAATAGAGGAATTGTTTTTAACTGCAGTGGCAATGAGCACAAATATCTAAGTTGGAAAAAGAAATAAGTTAAACATCTCTATGCTGAACATGACCAGTGAGTGATACCGACGTAATAAGTTACTTCACGATTGAAATCAATGATCAATGCTCTACATGCATACTAGTCACCACCAAGGGGAATTAAATTAAATAAAGATAATTGTCAACTATGCTTGAACAAGAAATTTCAAATACAGAGTCATTGAAAAAACTTCAACGAAAGCGTTCCGGAATTGGTTATGAACTACTTTGCGATACTTAATTTAAAAAGCTACTTTCTACCACTGTTTCATATTGGAATTATATATTTTCGACTTTTCGGAGGATAGTTTAAAAAACATCCACTTAAATACCCTGAAGAAGAGTGAGATTTGGACAGAATTAAATACAGCCACCGTAATTCCAACTTGACAATGGTGGTATAGTAATGTGCACATTGGCAATACATTGCTGTAATACAAACAAGAATTAAACATACTGTAAAGATACAGAAGAATTGTTCGCTGTAGTAACCGGATATCAAACACGGATTGCCCAGTTAAAATTCGTGTATTCTTTACCAATTCAACTACCACTACCCAAATCAATCTATGTGTATGTAGAACATTCATCTGACTTCAGCTGAACTGCCTACTATCTTTAGGTGTTCAATAACGTAACGGCATTTCTCTACGTAAATAGATTTTAATTTAGGAATCTTCTTAAAAATTGTGCTGTAAAAATAATTAGATGTTAATATTCTTTGTTGTTATCATTAAGTTAAAAACATAAGTTGAAAATACAAAGTAGGTTTGCATGGAACAAGTAAATGACACCAAGTTCCTGTGTACATATCATGTTTAAACTACAAAGACTCTGTGTGTGGTAACAAGTTGAAAGCAAAGACTTTGTGTATGGTAACAAATTTAAAAAAAACTTTTTTTGTGTATGGTAGGTAACAAATGGAAAATACAAAGAAGATGTATATTGAAACAAATTGAAAACACAAAGACTTCTTGTGTGGTAAGAAATCGAAAATAAACACTTTGTGTATTCTAACGTGGATGTTTAGTTGTCTCGGTGGTAGCTCAACTGGTAGTCGGTTTGATTACAGTCACTGCAGTGACAAATTTTTGTGAGAATTTTACAACATGCTACCATACACAGTGTGTTTGCGCAAAGGCAATTAGAATCTATAAATTACAATATTGATTTAGAATTTTTTACGTTTTATTTTATGCAATATTTACATTCTAAGAAATGTAATATTTTTCTTTCAGAATTCCTTCGCATTTGAGACCTTTATTTTACTGTCAAGCTATCAAACACGGAGAAGAAAAAGAATGGGATTTTCTCTGGAAGAGATATTTAAAGGCTAATACAGCCGTAGAAAGAGTGACAATTCTAACTAGTCTTGGGTGCACCAAAATCTCTTGGCTGCTAGAAAGGTGAGCAACTATGAAAAAAAAGGTATTTGTCATAATATTAAATGAAAAATTAAATGCAGAAATACATCGAAATCTTCTCGTCTGTTTTCCTGTTTTGGTACAATTCTGTAAATAAAGAAGGAATTATAAGCACATTGTACTACTTTTATGCATAACTAAGATATATTCATTTTAAATATTTTCGTTCACTTCCAATGCAACCAAAGAGCATTCTGAATTTTGAATATTTATTTATAGTCTTCAGCTCAGAACGAGATTGTCAGAGAGAGAGAGAGAAAGAGATTGAACTGAATGGAATTGAAAAAGGGTTTATTTAAGCGAGAGAGATTCACCCTATAGGGTGAATATAACTACTCTAGCACCTAACCCTTGTGCGAAGAATACGTTGAAAAAAATACCTAGACAATAAACAAAAATTAAATTTCCATTACAAATTAAATGTCTGATTTCATTATTCTGCGCACTTAATGTCTGATTTCGTTATTTGTAAGTCTACATCATTAGTCATTATTTTCTTCAGCTGATTAGAAATTCCCAAAACAATGTATGTATATTTTACCGGATTAATTAAAAGCCCATTGTCAGAGAGGTTATATTATATCAATTTTGCTAAAAGAACATAGTGATGGACAAGTTCAAATTCTTTTGAGAGGTCAAATAGAAATAATATAGCTACATGTCCATCGTCTAGTGAACGTAATACAGCATCATATAACAAAGCAGTGAAAGTACTATGTGATTTTCCGAAATCCAGAATGTCAGCATTATTAATATAATAAGTAATTGGGACACTAAGTTCTCGACTACTTTCGAAAATATTGGCAATATGCTGATTGGTCTGAGGTCATTAATGGATCTTATAACGGTCTTTAAGCTGGTTTCCAAACAGAAAAGAAACTATCATTAGTCAACGAGTGGTTCATTATGTCTGTTAATTGAGATATGATGGCATGCAATGATTGTTTGAGCATCCTACCAGTGATTTCATCATTAGCAGCTGCATTTAACTTAATGCCTTTCTTACTTCATCTTCATTCAAAGTCTAAATGTGAATGCATTACTATAATTGAGATGGGTGAGTGAATTGTACCAGTTAATTTGTTGATCAAACGTAAAACCGCCCGTCATCGAAATATGGTATGAGCTACCAAACTGGCACTTAATAAAGTTAAGGTCACTTAGTTCTTCAGGAAGTTAGAAACACGGGTATTTACGGTCTACTCCAAGTTCACATAGTGCCTTCCACGTATCTCTGGTATTTTTAGCACCTTGTACACAATAACTAAAGTAAGCAGGCTTCTCTTGTAGTAACGTTACAAAGTTCTTTATATTCATCCCAGTGCTGCTGAAACCTAGTACATTTAAATTTTCGATGCGCAGGATCACGTAGTTTTAATGAAAGCTTGGTATCACAAGAGATGCACGTCAATTTGTTCTTGATAATTATAACTGTTTCTATTGGCGCATGTAGATAGAAGAAGCTTGTTACGGAGCTTTCAAGCAAACTAATTTTACTAGCTAAATTGTTCTGCACTTCCGTTTGTTTCTAGCTCAATGCACGTGCAATTTTAAGAAAAGTTTTTTTTATTAAACAAGTTGTGATTCCGATAATAAATATCAAAGTATTTCCTCTGTATTTTCACATAGCTTTAGGTTATCATACGATAAACAATGGTCGGATGAACCGATTAGTGAACTGACTCCACATGACTCCAATTCAATTATATTAGTAATGATCAAATATATTCACCATACTTAGTTATTCAGGTTGGGTCTTTAATAAGTTGAGTAATACCGAAACTATGCAGAATGTAAGGAAGTCCACGAGGACCTAGTTCTGAACTCTGTGACGTAATACGCGCAAATTACATCTTCTTATCGTAAAATCGTGTCTGATAAAGAGACTTCTCTCTCTCTCTCTCTCTCTCTCTCTCTCTCCCTTCCTCGGTCTCTTCCACGTAACAAAAATTAGCGAACAATATGAGATTAGATTTTTTCTAGATGTACATGAAATAGCATAGATGAAATGAAAGAATAAAAGCTATAACAAAAAGTATTCGAAAGACGATACAAAGATAAATTTAACTACAAATAATTAAAATTTTAATTTTATGGATATCTGTCAGACAAATATAGAGAAGAATGTGTGAGAAAGAACAAATAAAGATATGGAATAAAACGTAGTAAAAAGAACCAATCTGATCTATCTATTCTTCATCCCTGTATAAGAAATATTCAAGAATACAATAATATTTATAGGAAACACCTTATATATATATATATATATATATATATATATATATATATATATTACAAATATTACCGGTAGCGGTAGTCATGTGGTCTGAGGCGTTAAATAACATCCCGAGATTCTGAATCTAATCCCCGCTAGGGCATGGATCTGTGAGGGTTATAGAAACTTAATTGTTTATAGTATCGAAATAAACCAAAGTCATTAGCTACTGAACAATACCAGTGAAACAAAGTCTACTTATTTTTATGTTATAAACGTTGCAAGTTGTAATTATATCTGACAGATTTTGTAATTCATATTTCAGCTAATAAAATTTGATACTTTTCTTCTGGACAGATATCTTGAACAGACATTTTCCAAAACATCGAAGGTCAGGCGACATGATAGTTCAACAGTGTTTTCTGGTGTATGTAGCAACACATTGGGTTTTTATATTGCAAAAGACTTCTTAATGAGCAACGTTAAGAAAATCTCGGATTTGTGAGTATTAATATTTTGATTCCATATCGAAAGTATTAGAATATTTATCAAAACGTAGTATTGTTAATACTACTCTGTTAATATCATCATTAAGAACAATTTCAATAATGTGTTTTCGAGCAACTTCAATTGAAAGTGTGCGTAAATCTGAATTGTATAAATGTGACAAACTAATAATATTGTAAGTTATAATATAACGATGTGTATTTGCAATACAATTCCATAAAGTAATGTGAAAAACTTTTATTGGAATAAAAATTCTGAGGAAGATGTATTTGTTGGGCCTTTACGCTTCAAGACATTTTCTCTCGTTTCTTTAATCAACTACAGGAAGAATTATCTAAGATCACGGAAGAAGTGACCCTATTACATGTTACGATATTGGAGGGTCTAAGTATGAAACAAACAATATTTATTTTACAACGGTTTGACCACTAACAGTCAAAATCAGTCTCAGAAATACATAATTTTTGAAGATGACTACTGAAAGACAAGAAAAAGTTTCAAATTTTAATATATCTCTAATATTTTCATGATATTTATTATTATTATTCAAAAACATTGGAATAGGTTCAACCGTTTCTATGTAATAAGGGAGTATAAGGTTACTAAAATGTGAGAGGCTTAGAACACAAAGGATTTATTTCAAATGAGAGTTATATTGAATCCATCATATATACATATTGTATATTTAGAGTTTAATCGAATTAGACCTTGAAGACAAAATGTTGAATATTTCAAATTAAGATTCAGACTATATAAAAGTCAATAAAAAGTCGAATTCAGCTTGAAATATTATTGTTTGCTAATATAATGTTAGTGCTGATCAAGTTGATAAGGATAATGTCATAATACGCCGGAAAGATTGGGATTCATTTTGAAAATGGGAAGAATTTTAAAACGTTCTTGTTCATGGTGCCTTAGAATATAACAGATGAAGCTATAAAATTTATTATCCTATGGTGGTTCTGAACTACTGATTCTCAGTTACTAATCATTTTCCTGATATTTTGATAATAATTAAGAAGCTTATTTTCAAAAGGGTCCGGACGAATGTTTCAGTAGTGGTAAAGAAATATATTTCCCTTTGAAGGGGAGCACTGTAGTTGTGCAATCTAACTAGAGGCACTCTATTGTAACTAGAGGCGCTGTCTATTGTAACTAGAGGTGCTATCTACATAACTAGAGGCGATATCTATTGTAACTAGAGGCACTATCTATTGTAACTAGAAGCACTGTCTATTGTAACTAGGGGCGCTGCCTCTCGTAACTAGAGGCGCTGTCTATTGTAACTAGAGGCACTGCCTATTGTGTCATTTGTCCCACTAGATAAGGGCCGTCTCGAAAATAAGCTCCTCAATTGCTATGACATTTTTTATGTTGAAATTTAGTTTCGGTCAAATTCTGCGTTTCTATAGAATCTCTCCTGCACTAAAATTATAAATTAATATCTTTTTTATATTTTTCATAAAAAGGATTATAAACTTAGACACCACAAAATATATATAAAAAATTTAATTGATTTGTGGCTTTTTAGTGTCTCACTTAGTATTTTTTTTATCTAAAAATGACAAAAATTATAATTCCACAGTCAACCTGAATTTAATCTGGTATACTTCCGTAACTGTTTGTATGTAGATCACCGCGCAAAGTAAATAAACAGCTTATCCATTGAAACTATGTAAAGAAATATATTGTTCTGTGTCTTCCACCTAATTATCTCTTTCTTTAATAGTTATGGAGGAGTTTCCAAGCAAATTTCAGTCCTTGTAAAAGCTGTTTCCAATTACATGTTCACTGAATCCGAATTACAAGAAGTAAGTAAATAAAATTACAGTATTTTAAGATATTGTTTCGCCTCAAGTCACATCTTTCTATCTCTTTTGTTCCATGAGTTAATCTTATTTAGAGTGGATTGAGGGAAGATGGCATACATTTTGGCTTAGGAGCCCTTGAGGAGTAATTAAAACAAACAGAACAGCAAAATTTACGACAAATAAATATTGAACATTCGTGGTGTTACAGACCGAAATATATCAAGTTACATGCATACACAACGGATACATAGGCTTTTAAACTGACATATCATATGTGCATCTTGCCCCGACATATCAGTGTAAGATTCCCACTCATTTGGGGCGTGCCTAATACGGTAAAATTAAGATATATGCCAATAATAATGAAATTAAAATGTGAGACTTTATGTCTACATTATCTATAATCCGACTAAAATACATGAACATATACTGATATATTTCCACCACTACAGAAAATATTTGTTTCAATGTTCACCTTGACGACAGCTCCTTGAAAGCTCAGAATTTTCTCCTTATGTGACAATGGAACATACTCCAATTTAATACAGTAATGGCTTTACTTTCTTGTGAAATAAGAGCTTATTTCTTTAACGTATAGGAAAATTGTATTGAACATGTAATGAGCAGCAGTAGCTCAGTTAGAAGAGCGTTGGCTTCGCGTTCGGTAGACTCTATGTTCGTTTCTCGTGGCGGTAATCCTGACTGAGGCTTATCCAGGATTATTCACTCGCACAAGGTTAATTGCTGGGATGGTGCTTTGGACACTAATGCTTTGAAGACTTGTTTTCCATATTCTCACCCCTCCCCTACTCCGACCAGAGCCATAGTTGCCTAATTGCCATTAATAAAATTCAAATTCTATTGAATAGGTCCGTTGACTACCAATTACAAATATCCCTGTGTTATTACATTCTATTCAAGAAGAATAATTCAAAGGAATGAGTGTCTAACCAAACAAACAATCTTATTTGATGATGTGCATTTAGATAGTGGGCATCTATCCCCACCTACGAGGTAAGACGCCACTTCACTTGTTTGCCGACGCACACATGGTTACTTTATGATACGGTCTAAGGAAGTATACTTTATGACTATACAGTCACAACTACACTATCCAAGTGTATTTTCTACTCTGTCAAGGAATTAAGCCCGACTCTAAACTGTTTATTGACAAGAGGAAATTTTTAGGCTAAAATAAAAAAAAATCCAAAGGACTTGCATCGTCTTTACGTGACAGATTAAGCGACATTCACTGCAGCCTCATAGAAAGCATACTGAATAGTTCTTTCACATCATATAGCCTTTCAATTCAGAGTCGTAGTGATGGAATTACGCTACTGTTGGCATCTTCCCCAATAGGCATCTTCCCTCAATCCACTCTATATAAGGAAACCATACAATTTTGCCCGGTTGCCTCTGATGGAAGTGATTAACAATACACATTCATAATAAGATGAGCTAGCGGCTTTAGCTCAGTTGCCAGAGTGTTGGCTTCGCATACAGGAGGTTCTGGGTTCTATCTCAGCGGCCGACTATCCGGAACTGTGAGATTTTCAATGGATTTTCTCCCGTCACACTTGGCAAATGCCAGGGTAGTGCCTTCAACTTTGGCGCTGGTCAATTCCTTCTCTCGTTCTTTTCTCTAACTTACCCAGGCCCTCTGACATAGAAGGCTAAGACCATAAAATGTATTCAAAGCAAGGAAATGTATTTAGAAATACCCAATTCATAAAACCTTCCACAGTACGCCTGATTCAACACACTGCTTATAAAATGTTTTTTGTTTACACTGCTCGCCATAAAACTTCAAAACTAAGAAGGAGAGAAGATAGCAGCACCAAATTTGGCAGAGAGATACCCATAAGGTATAAGTAACAAATGATTATACTTACCGCTCTGTGCGAGGCGTGACAACGTGGCGACAGCGGATCAGAACTGCTGAAGGTCAGTAGCCTTTGGACCCATCATGGACATTCAGAACGGCTGCAGCACGGCGAGGTACAGAGAGAATGAACACTTGGATGTCCTCCTGGGGTATGGCAAGCCATGCGTCTTCAACACGATGCCACAGCTCATCAACTGTAGCTGGGGGATGTGGCTGACATGAGAGGTGTTGTGCAGTCATGGACCAGACGTGTTTATTCGGCGAGAGATCAAGTGAACGTATCACCGAAGGAAGCAGGGGAACATTGTGTCCAGCCAGGAAGGCTAGGACATCACGTGCCACATGACGGCGCATGTTATCCTCCGCCGTTGGCTGGTCACCTTGCCGTCAAAGCGTAGGAGACATGCGGGATTCGTCTGAAAAGGCCCTGCCATTCGACTTTCCATGCGGGACACCATTGTAATCGCTCATACCTATGCTGTACAGTTAGCGGAAACCGCAGCAACGGGCGCCGTGTAAATATGCCCCGCTCTGCCGGGCGAGGTAGAACTGTTCGTGGAGACACTTGGCTTTGTGTATTGTCCAACATCTGCCAGTGTTTTTAATGTGGCTGTTCGATCCATTAGATCTATACGCACAAACTATTTGTCCTCGTGGCTCGTAGTATGATCAGGCATTTGGCAACACCCTAAAATATCTCGGAGTTATTATATATTTGAATTTAGATTGTAGTGCACACGTCAGCGAATGTATTACGAAAACAAAATATTAGAGTTTATTTCCATTAAGAAATATATTAACATAAGTTTAAGTAAAGTATTTTACACAGCTTACATACGCCTATGTTTTGAATACGGAGCAGACCATTTAGTAGGAATAAACTCAACCTTCCTGAAAAGGATAGAATCTCTAAAGAACCTTTCACTGGGAACAGTTTAGATGTAGTGATAAATTAATACCTGCGAAGAATGTATAACATTCCCACAATTTCATCTAGATTTCAGGATTTGTTCTTAATGAGACCTTTTTGTTCAATGTGTGACAAAAAATCAGCTCTTCACGGCCAAGTGCAATTCAGAACAGATAATAAATATCATCATACAAGGTCAAGTTTTCATAGCGATCTTGTTATACCGAGACCAAACAAAAGCCGGTATAAGCCGGTCGAGGGCATTCAGTTTTCAAGCTGCAGTAATGTGGAATTCGCTCCCAATCCAACTAAAGCTAAACCCAAGCAAGGCCCGTTTCTCCTGCCTCATTAAAACTCACATACTTGATTACTAACTCACACTTTCCTTTTCTAGTAGTTTCAAGCAACATGTCTTTCTTTCCTA
>JAGDQP010002253.1:43465-63411 GCA_022664845.1 Lepisma saccharinum
CTCTCCTTTTTCACGAGACATTCCTCGTAGTAAAATCAAAAACATGTTAATGATTAACCTCCTTCGCAGTACAACCCTAGCTATAGATATCACTCGGAAAGCCCGAAACACTAACTGCCTTCGTAGCCTAGTTTTGATTATAGCCGATCCGGGTGGTCGTGCGGGCTAGTGCGGTAGTCTAGCGACTCCAGGATCGCGGGTTCGAATCCCGCCTTGGGCATGGATGTGATTTTAACTGTGTTGTCCGTAAGTAGGTTAAGAAAGATAAACGAAAAATAAAATGGGCCCAGTCGTATAAATAAACGCAATGTAATATGAAAGTTAAATAAACGAGATTTTTTTAAAAAAAGTAGCTAAGTGCTTGTGTACCCTATATCGAAACCCGACCACTCCAACTTATTTTTTTTTTATTCTTTAATTTAAAGGTATATTACCTTTCATTCTTTTATACTTTAAAAAATGCTCTGCTTGAATGAAATACGTTGGAACAGTCATATATATATATATATATATATATATATATACGCATTTTGAAATTTTATAGAAAGTAAAAAGTTCAACCGAAAACTGGCTGAATGTAGGTTAATCCAAAAAGTGGAGGCAGCTCAGCTGCCTTCATTTTTTTTATGAACGCTGTGTCTCCTATTTTTACAGTGTAGGGATGTAGGTATTACACCGGTAGCGCTTAAAATTGTACCAAGTTTGTGATTAAAATCTGTGGCCGATACAGAAGTTTCACCGACCTAACATATGACCGTTATTTTATTTATGAATTATGATAATCTCTATCACAGACGATAGTCAGTGGAATCCGAGTTTCCAGTTCAGATTTGCCAATCACCCTTTTCCCTGTCTGTTGGATGTTTTATTTGTATTTGTCCTGTTTGGGAAAAAAAAGCGGATTAATTTCTTTGCTATCCCTCTGCACAATTGATGTTAAGTATTACCCTCATTTTTTTTTAATTTTCTGGTAATAACTTTTTAGGCAGGCCTACATTATATGGCTATAATTATTTTCTTTGAGTTGCTGGTATTGTGGTTTACTTGATATTATATTTTCTCTGGGAAAATACATCATATTAATCAGTTACGTCAAGTTGAGGTATTCCAGTTTTGATTATTTATATTTTACAGTGGGAAGTGGTGTTTTAGGTATTGTTCACCAATCCTGGTTTTCGATTTCGCCTTTTTTTTCTGCACAAGAAGTAGCACTTCTACTCTTCTGAACTTTATTTGGGTCTGTTTCTATCCCCTGTGGTTTATGCAACCCCTCATAGCTCGTTAGCTGTGCCGGTAATTCTATTTTCCATAGTTGGCAACCCTACCAAGGACACAAGTCATCAGTGTTGCCAATAAATCACTATTTACTCGCTGATTAATCAACAGAACTCAATAATTAAAGTAAACAGAGCACTGAAATTCTGCATCTGGTCTTTCCACATCATATGAAGTTCCACTAAGAACGGATTTCACGAAATTCACCCTTGTTAGTGAGTGTTGCAATTTTAAAAATACAGTTTTTGCAAAAGCTTCTACACCGTTCATCATAACTACACCAAATTTTGATTGAATACTCTTTGGCGCCATCAGGAAACGACTAGTGTGGCCAGAAGGCAATTACTAAAAAGCCGTACACATCACATTAGAAAGCCGGACTTTATTAATTTGCAAACTTGTTCCAGACATATGACAATTTAATTCATTAATTGCGTTTTGTCATTTTTGGCTCAAGCAAGCTGGGAAAGGGCAACGAAGGTGGAGGAGAGTAGCGCCCAGGGCTCTAATCCAGATACAATTCCGGCATTTGCCTCGTGAAAGTGAAGCAAACTCTGAAATACAAAATGGTCGTTTGCGGGCTATGTGAATCTTCATAAAAGTCTGACAAACAATATTGGTTTCCTTTTTCAAAATGAAAATATCGCAAAACTAATGGGAAACACTTCGCTGATCCGTGGTTGGTAGCGTCTATGCTGATAGAGAAATGAATGCCCTTGTCTTTCAAATAATCCGTATGTACTGATACTGAAACGGTGCCAATACATTATCACAAAGCGACTTGCTTTTAGTTTTACCGCATGTGACATCATTAACAATTTTTAAATCGCTGAAAATAACACGGTTAAGTTTAACAGTACAATCAATGCTTCTATAAGAGTGATGATGTTTCACAGGATGATAAACCAAATCAACTCCGATCCAATCACATTATCATTATGAGAAGACCACGAACTAGAGAAAAAAGATTTCAAATTTGAACTTGAAGCCACGTCTCTCGCATTGGCTTTATGCTTATTTGTTTCAATGTGTTTGCTAATGTCACCTTTCTCGCGGTTCAACACATCTATATCACTTCTGCAATAAGTACAAAATGTGTAATTCGAACCCTTTGTACTTTTTTACAAGCACTGAAATTCTTCCGCCTACGAAGAAGAAAACACTGATTTTCGCTTCAACATATTCTTAATAAAAACACGAACAATGCAAGTAGAAATACAACAACGTACATCTGCTTATCACTGCCTTAACAACACAAAGAAAAGACTTCATCAAACTGTATGCAGGCTTTTCGCTGTCAACTGGGACAGGATGACACCTCCCATCGAAGTTCGAAAACAAAAGCTAATGAAGCAAACGGATTTCTATAATTGATGCGGCATGGCCAGAGTTGCCAATCTAATGGTTTTCGTACGAAATTTTGGAACTCTAAACTTTTATTACTTTAGAACTTACAAAAAAATGTACTTATAATTTGCAAATCAGAATAATGGAAAGCTAAACACTTATAATGAGACAACTGAGAAGCAGGACAAATGGGCGTCCGGCTCGGGACACGACCTCCAAAAGCCGTACTGTCCGGCAAGAAGCAAGACATTTGGCAACCTTAGAAACGACTATGGGGTTGAAGGCTTCTCCAAGAACTCACTGATTCATTCATTCACGGAATAATCAGCGGAACTCAGTAACTAATGAGGTCAGAGCAGTGAAACTTTTCATATCGTCTTTCCTCAACATGTAAAGATCCGCTAAGAAACGATTTTATAAAACCCAGTTTGTCAGTGTTGCCAACTTTAAAATAATGCAATTGTTTCAAATTATACTACGCCGTTCATCATATCTATACTAAGTATTGCATGAATACTCTTTGCCCCATGTAGAAAATGATTATGGGGTTGTGGACAAGAATCTAAGTTGTCAGTGTTGCCAACTAATCACTTATTCACTCGCCCACGAAATCATAAACCTTGATAATTTATGTGGAATTGTCAACTGTGGAATTTGTACACGGAATTTTTCCATCATGTATCCCTAAGAAAGGTTTGACGAAATTCACCCAGTTGTCAGTGTTGCTAACTTCTTTAAACTTACATTTTTGCAAAGGCTTCTTCTATACTACTCAGCATATCTACACCAAATTTTGCATGAATACTCTTCGGCTCCTTAAGAAAACGACGGTGGTGCTTAGTACCCCACAAGCTCCTCAGTTATTAGTGTTGCCAACCTATTTTTAAATTTAGATTTGGAACCATATGCTATACCTCTGAAACATTATTCGACATACCACTACCAAACTTGGTACCAATATTGCCTGCTAGCCTTCAGTGACGTCTGATGGGTGTCTCCTCCCTCAGCACCTCAGTCGTTAGTGTTGCCCCCTTTTATAATGGTTCTTCTAAATTGGCCATCACATTTTTTTTACTATTGAATGGGTATGTTGTTAAGGTTCATAAGGGAAAAAATGTGCAAATTGGCGTGGGGGCTGATAAGTTATTGAGCATACACTGTTAGAAAACGTTGGGTGTTTTTTACCTGTTGTTGTTTTTTTTTTTTTTACTTTCATGACAATTCTTGCTTTTCTTTATATAGTTTCAACAAGAATTTTTCAGTATATGCACAGTACATTTCACGAGGAAACAAACAAAAATATTTTTTGTTTTTGTTTTTTTTTACGTTAACTTTGAAGAAAGTTACACTCATTTTTCAATGTGCTCTTGAATCACAACATAGCTCTCGCAACTACTATTTCTCATCTTAGGCTTAAATTTCAAAGGCCAGTAAGTCCAGAACCAATGGACCGGTTTTGAAACGGTTTCCTGTTTTGGAATCAGCATCACAAGTCACATAAACTCCCCCCTTTTCATCACTTTCCGATATGGGTGGGTGTCAAATGTCCAAAATCCTGGATGAAGTGACGTGGAATGACTCTTTAGTCCCTTCATGCTTCCGCTGAAGATGAAAATGATGGCTGTTTCGAAATGTTGAACAACATACCTTGCACCTGGATGATAACCTAAAGAAAAAGAGCTATTTCGTTTCCTATTTGTCTTTACATAGAGAACAAAAGTAGATTGATTGTAGAAAACGTTAATGTTTCCCGTAAGACATTAAAACTTAGCTTGAAATTTGGTAAGCGAGGAGTCTGTAGTTTTGTCTGTTACTACTATTACTATGGAGTAGTCAAAGGATTTGTCGGTAGAACTTCAGGTATTTATCCCCATTATACAGACTGTTACATAATTTTTTTGTTTGTTTGGTGAGACTGGATGGAAATACAGACTGCTCCCCTAACATTTTTAATTTTAGAAAGGATAAAGTCTCAAAACTTGTTCTACTTTGAGATTTTCTACCTAGGTAAGTAACGTCGTATGTGCAATGACCGCTGCAATGATGCTATCTGAGGTGCGAGTAGTGAAGTAGACGGCACGTGCCATAGTAAGTCATATAGGGCACTTGATTGTGCAACAGTGTGTAGAAAGAGAACGGTCTACTGCATATTTTCTGGTGTGGCTTGTGTCTGATCATAGTAGTGTCGGAGGACTACATACGATATGTCATACTATATTAATTTCACTAGGGGCATCCAGTCAGCGCAGCTCCACGAGACATCAATGCATATATTGTCAGGGTGCTGTAGATGTGCGAAAGTGCCAGATGTGGTTCCATAGGTTACGGTCTGAGGATACCAGCCTCACCGATAAGCCACGAGAAGGAGCCCTGCGAGCAGTGGTGGAGGCAAATCTAATGCAAACTGTTGCAAAACTGGTCAACGAACTTTACGTCACCCATTCGACCGTTCATCGTCATCTAGAAGTACGTGTCGAAACTCGGAAAATAGGTACCCCATGCGTTAACGCCTCAATAGAAGCAGCAGCGAGTTGACATTTGTAGTTTCATGCTTCCCGTCACAGACGTGAGCTATTTCTGGACAGAATGGTGACAGGGGATTAACAGTGGGTCCTCTACCATAACATTACAAGCAAACGGTAGAAGGAACCTGAAGGGTACAGGAACTGTACCAAATTAGGATCTCTACCCACTTCAAATTGGTGTTGAGTGTTGGGTGGTATTTGAGCTCTTGCCACGTAACTATACTATCCTTGCAGATGTCTATTGTCAGCAGTTTGAACGCCTACGGACTGAATTACTGGAGAAACGTTCTGCTCTGGTTAATCGCAAGGCCATGCTCATCCACGGTGATAACGCAAACCCACACAGGGCAAGAATCACCTGTGCTAAGATCAAAGAATATAGTTGGGGGAAACTCTCCCACACGGCGTTATCAGCAGATCTTGCACCAACAGACTACTGTCTTGTTTCGCAGCCTGTAAAACTACCTTTTCGGGAAAACACTGCAAAATTAAGATGACGTGGGACGAACAGTGACCCAGTTCTTTGCCTGCAAAATGGTGACTTCTTTCAGTTGGGGTTCAACTACTGGTTGACAGGTGACAGAGTGTTGTGGAATCCGATAGAAACAATTTTCCTGACTAACAATAGTGTTTCAAGTAAGTTACTGTTCTTTTCCTCACAGTGCAAAAATACATTACTTATGAGGTAAGCTGATAGATTTTGATGGATTCTATAACAGAATTTTAGAAATAGTGACATATTGAATACTGGGCCGTAGAATACATGAGCAGGGAATATTGTACTACTAATATTATATACTGAATCATCAGTAAAAAAATAGGCTTTGAACGATAAATGCATGTTATCATAAGAGGTTAATGTAATTTTATTTACATCATAGCACGAAATACATATGAGCTTCTTGTTTAGATCTACGTTTCTTACAAGAAGAAAAGACGGGAAAAAATATGTTACTCACGTTAGACAACGTCAAGCTTTCATGCTTATTAATAGTACTAACATAAAATCACACCATCTATCAAGAAAGTTAACATATTATTGAAGACATTAGTTCGGGCTACTCACATCCATACTCATCATAGTAATAAATTCTTTCTTTGCACTTACTTCCACGCATCTTGTATGAAACCAGCTACAGCACAAAAACATTGGATCACATTTTCCCTCAAGTTTTCTCACAACATCTAGCTAGCTGAGTTATAGGTGGGAAATATAGCCGTCTCTTATCTCTTTCTGGTTTCTTATTTATTTCATGTTTCTTGTTATCCAACAAAAGAATTTTATGATAGCTACTTGTAATGGCAATAGTGGAAGCAGTCTCTCGGCTTCATTCTCTCTTTTACTGATAATTTCTGGGGCAAACTTTCACCTTTAAGCTGCCACGCCCTACTGTAGTACATTCTTTTTCTAAAATTAACTTTTTACGTTGTGTCACATTCCCACTTTAGTTCAACAGGATGTAGCGGGTACAAATTCTGAGCCTTGAAAAATAGTAGGATTTAAATGCAATAACATCTACTATTGGCCTTTTGAATAATGTCACCTCAACCTGCGTTTATCTGAGCAGCCCTGGAATTCTGCTTTCAGCAATACTACTGCCATCGAAATATAAACCGTTCTCACATCATGTATTTAGTTTATATTGACAAAAATATAGAGCAGTTGTCACATCCGAGCTAATAGAAGTAGCTTGTTTGTTTGTTCTTCACTACCGCGGCAACTAATTTAATAGTCAAGAAATACTGGAAGCATTATCCTGTTGTCATTTTGATGTTCTTTAGAGATAGTTACGTATAAAAAGGTTTGACAGTCTATCATCTCCATTATATTCATTTTGTACAAAGTTATTTACAAGTGGTCATGACCACGGATGTCTTTCACTACTCCAGTTTCTAAACACTATTTTGATGTAATCGTGTTCTTCAAATTTAAGTATTGCTTGAATATCCAGATTTGTAAGCAGGAGATGGTATTTCAAATCCCTAATCACTATAAATCTTCATTATGCTAAGCAGAAAACATTGATATTTTGTTAAATATGCACTGAAAAGTTCGCCGTAGTATCGACACTACAACGCCATATTGCCGGATCCTGTGGAGAAAAGTAATTTAATATAGAAAGTTACAAAATAATATTAGAAGTGGCATCCCTACTTTAATTTAAAAATGTATTGAATTGTTTGTTGCTTAGAAATTTTGCCTACATATTAACATTGTTTTCTGTTATTGTTAATAGTATTTATTTAATGATTGTCATTAATATGTCTACGAATGTTAAGAGGTAATACATGACTCATTCCTTCGTATAAGACGTGTCTGATTATTTTACAATTAAATTGTAACACTGTTGTTTTCTTGTTTCGAATACTAGCTTGTTTTCCAATGATGAGAAACATATCAACATGTTATTATCACATAAGATAATGGATATTATTTTACGGGCGACTAAGGTAATATATAAGTATGTGGAAGCTTAGTAGTTCAAGATTTTTTTTTTATTTCTTAGGAAACAAAAGTCAACAACGACCCACTTGTCGAAATGTCGAGTGTTCAAGCTAGAAAATGATTAAACTGACATGCAACCAAAAGCTTCAGTCAGTGCCACATCAATCCGCCTACTTAGGGCTGGTTTACAATGGGCGATTAATGGGCCGAGTACTCGGGCGAGTAACTACTGGGCCCAGTACTTGCTCTGTGTAAACACATGGAGCAGTAGACAGTCAAGTGCGAGAGAAAGAACAAGGTAACCAATAAAGATTTTGCCATTCTAGAGCAGTGATAAACAAAGAGCAATGCATTGGACGATACGTACCTTTAGGCTTCGAAGTAAGCTCCATCAGAATCTAACATCTTTTGCCAACGTTCCTGCAGCTGCACAATACCCTGGTGATAAACGTCGGTGGTCTTCGAGGCAAAGAAGTCCGTGAGTGCGTTCTGCAGGTCTGCCTCATTGGCGAAGGATCTCCCACAGAGGTGGTTGTCGAGGGAATGATACAGGTGGTAATATGTTGGCACAAGGTCCGATAAATATGGTGCATGACACAGTGTCTCCCAGCCAAGTTGCTGAAGGGTCTCCCGGGTCCTCTTTGCCACATGTGGCTTGGCATTGTCGTGGAGGAACAGCAAACTCTTGCGATTCACCAACGCCGGCTCCTTCTGCCGCAATGCACGGTGTACCCTTTGCAACTGCTGTGAGTAGAGGTCAGCAGTGATAGTCTAACCAGGTGGAAGGAGCTCCTAATGCATCACTTAGCGACAAGTAAATCATAAAGAGAGCATAACCTTTCGTGGGTGCTGGGGTGGTCTTCAGGTATGAGGAATAGGGTAACGTAGTGACACCAAATGCCTGGTACGATTGCGAGTGTCGTAGAGGACTCACTCTTCGTCACCAGTGATCAAATATGGGTGTGTACAGGTGCCGAGTAAGCAAGGCGAAACAGGCTGTAACTCATTACTTTTTGGCTGCCGACAATATGTGGGGTACCCACTTGCATAACCTGTATGACTTCCCTATCCCATGCAGGTGCAGTCTGACTATTTCAGCGGAGACACGAAACCTTTCTGCAAGTTTATCACACGTGAGACCACTGTCCTCCTCGATGGCTGCTTTCATGGCCTCGTCATCCAACACATTTGGTCGTCTACTGTGAGGTTCATCAGTAAGGGTCACATCTCCCGAACGGAATTTCTGGAACCAATGCCTGGCGGTGCGTTCGTTCACGGTATTCTCACCAAATGTCTGGCATATGCGGCAACTTGATGCGGCAGCTGACAGGCCCAATATTTCTATTTTACACTGGACGAGATGACTGCTATGTGTGAGCACCGTGCGTGTATTACTGAAGGTCGATGGTCAGACTAACTTCCGATCGATTGGCAGGCACGTGCGTCATTTCGTTTCCTCTCTGTGAACGCATGATTAATGGGACGTCAAAAACTGCAAAAACCTTTTTGGTTACCTTGTATTTGGGTGGAGCGAGTGGTTAGATTGAAAGCGTAGTACTCGGCCCAGTAGCAGGCGAGTGGATCAGCGAGTGGAGACAGTGTTTTTTTTTTTTTGTTTCTTCGCAAAATGAAACTTTACCGTCCTTCCTCGTTACTCACCTCGAATGTGTTCAAGCGTACTTGAATGAGAACTTATGTGGTCAAAGGCACTGGAATTAGCAGTTACAAACGAGGCCGCATTCCAGTTCACTGGAAGCAATACTGGTCCCAGTACTCGCCCTGTGGAAACCAGTCTTTTCGGCGCCAATATCACAAGAATGGTCTCATCAGCACGTGTGTGCGTTGGCAACACTATACTAAAAAGCGCTCATTAGATTTGAAAAAGTCTGACCCTCCTCGTACATTCATTAACAAAAATAACTGAAGTAAAAATTATTTCTTCTTGCAGAGAAAGTTTTCACAAATTTTCGTTGCTGCCGCGAAGGTTACCGCCAACGTGTGGAATGTAATCTTCCACGAGATCATATCCATCAACTATAATATGTCTTTCTGCAGATTTACCCAAACTTGTAGTTCCAGTTCTTTAGTGTATGGCGTTATAGTCGAGTAACAGCAACATCATCTGCTTCTAATATCCAATGAGGAGTCATTATTCCGGTCTGTTAAAGCCTCTATGTAGACATGACTCTATTACAGCAATCATGAAAACATTTAAGCATACAGTAATAAGTTATATTTGTTCTTCTCTACACACGTGCTAAAATTTACCTCTATCTCATTCATATCTGAACATCTAACAGTAACCACTCTCAACACACATAGGTCAGTTAGCTGTTAATGGTTTGCCAGAGGATGAATACACAGGTTAACTGGAACATCTGTAAAACAACATTAACCTTGTTCACTAAGGAATAAGTTTTCCGTAAATGCAACACAGCTCTTTGGAAAGCAATTGTGTATTTCGCTAAATAGTATACCAAGCCAATCTTTTTACAGAACATCCTGATTTTTCGTCAGTTTTGACAGTAGTGGTAAACGGTTCCAGAAACAAGATCCAAAATTACCGTAAAATACTTGAGAAAACTGGTTCTAATTTAAAATGTGTTCTGGAATAGTTTACTTGACTTTATTCTTTATTTTATTAATATGGTTTAAAATGCCCAACGAGTAAAGTATTTGAAATTATCAGTTGGGACAAATATGGTGCGGCATTTAGAAATTAATATGTTTGTATATTTAGTTACGTTTTAACCATTGTATCAGAACATTATTGACAAGGAGTGGGTGTAAGAACGACGCAAGAGGCTGAAACAGAATCGCTTGATTAAAGACGATTCTATTTATGGTGCATTCCAGCGTAACGTACGTCATATTCGCACTGCACTTTTACACAGTTATGTATGTCTTTAATAAAGTTAATGTTACATTTCAAAGTTAAAACTTTACTCAAATGTAGACCATGAATTGATTTGTATTCTGTGAAAACAATGGGTTTGCATCTTGAATAGTTTACAAGTTACAAAGTTTTAAATTTTCTTAACAGACGTAACACGGATTGGACATGAGCTTTTCAGTTTTTCTACTATAATATTTGGATGCTCTTTCCTGAAAATACTTAACGTTTCTACAATATTGACTTTAGTATCTTTTTAGTCATCGCATATTTCTTGCCATCTATTGTCACTGTTATGTACTGTAAGATTCAAGGGCTTTGTCAGGAAATTATAACTGTAAAATTATTAAGTTTCCTCCATTATTTATTCTTGCTAAGGGAATGGAAACCCTTTATTGATGAAGAGAACCTGTGCACTTTTCTTGGTGATTTTGAGATCTTCCTTACACAGTTAACATATAATTATAATGTAAAAAACGTCGAACATGAAGGTCGGTCTACATGAATTCCTTCTCCCTTCTCGTCCATTGCATTCCTTCTTTTCTCGTATACGCTTATGTGTGCCTTGTAGCAGCCCGATTAAATCTTCCTTTGTAGTCTCTGGCACTTTTCCTTATTGCTGCTTTTCTTCGCTACATGTCTTTATAATCTATTCTCTTACTATGCTGCTTAATTTGCCGTTTTCCAATGTTTCCACATAAAGACAGAGTATGACTATGTTACGTGAGCGAGTCAAAAATGGGCTTTTTGTGATAATGTGGAATAATGTCAGTTATAACATCCATTATTTAAAAATATACTCAGCATCCAAGAATAGAGCAGATTTATACAGGACTACTTACATTTATAGCCCATGCTTAAACATTAGTTTCCAGAGAACCTTGATAAAGAAATATAATAACATAGAAAAGCTGATTTATCATTGTTTCCAGATTGGCCTGATGCGAATAGACCAAGAAAATAAAATCAAGGATAAAAAAGATCTTACACTAAAATATATATATAAACATTTATTGAATCCTGTTAATTTATCTGACAACTCTGTGCTAATAATATCCCTAAAATTATTATAAAATGCAGAAATATATTTGTAAGTTTGTTGCAACCTACGCAAAATTGCCCTTCGCTATTTTGTAATGTTTGTATCGTTATGGTTGGTAATCTTTGCATACATTTGTTCCGACGGAAAAACGAACGTTCCATATAAACAAGAGCAATATACATTAATGAACGTCGATGACAATCTGTGAGATTTTACTCGCGAAAGTAACAATAACTTTCAATCAACGTGTCATTGTTACGTGATATATACTGTATATAGGCTAGGATGTTACATCCGTTACGCTTTTTTCTCAGTTGTTATCTTACTTTCCTATGGTTTGGCTGCAGCGATTTATTACACTTGACAACAATTAGAAGTTCGTCAACTATTGTAGAAAAGTAGATACTGGTTTAGAAGCATCGCTAATTTTTTAGTAAATTCGTAACGGACGTAACAAAGTAAATCACCTCTATAATATTCATTGAAATATGTATACGTACGGAACATTTTGAATTTATCTGTCTGCTGAACTATTTGTTAGACACTTACATTGAATATGCTCATATAGCAAATTCTTTCAAAAACTTGCGCTGGTGTTGGTGTCCAGCGTAAATACGATAAAAATATGTACAACAACAACTTAATCCCGAGATGTGTTAAACAAACAACGTGGCTGCCGCATCACGTAACTCGTGGCTGAAAACATCATGTTTCTGGGATATTGGATACTTGTGCGTGCGAAATACGGTATTACTTAAAACAAAAAAATAAATTTCATTTTGTCGTGACAATGTCCACTTTTCGCTGGAATGCACCTTATATACTAAGAAAGGGACATACAGCTTTTGTTTAACTACATTGTATCATAATATTCAGTATTATTTTATAATCAATTTTTAATTCGTATAATTTTGTAATCCTTGATAAAGGGTAAAACTTAAAAAGTCTGAAACTATCCAGTATCAAGAATAATAATTATGTGATTTTATATAGATCTGCCAAAGCTCTTTTTTGTGTTTACCCCATTATGCTATTAATGTATTAAGTAAAGTAGTATCTCTCCAACATACTTCAAAATGTTTAGGAATTTTCTAACGAATAAAACTTTTAGTCAAGTTAGGACATTTTCTATGCGATGTCAGACTATTACAAATGGTATATCTCAATGTTCTTCTTTAGGCTCCTTATTATTAACATTGTCAATAATGACTTTGTGGCAGAGATTAAGGACTCCTATACGCCGACAATTTGAAAAATCTTTAGTGAAGTAAATAACATAAATGATAATCGCATGTTACTGAAGTATATTGATAGAATCATTCATTGGTGTTCAAATTAAAATATGACGGTTAATACTCTTAAAATTAAGTTAATAAACCTCACGAATAAACCTAGTAATATGTCAGTCGCTCTAAGATAAATGAAGCTGTCATTGAAAAGCTTACTGAAATCAACGATCTTGGCTTTCACTTTGATTTTAATTTAAGTTTTAATAACCATGTTACAAGGCTTATATGTGAAGTACCGAAATTAATAGTTTTTCTCTTTAATGGATAGTATGATTTTACTAAGATTGATACATATTTAACATTGTTCAAAATTCTAGTCACATTTAAATTAGAATACGCTGTTACTGTTTGGAATGACTTATCTCAAACATCAAGAAGAACAGACCTCGTAGAAAGTAGCCTTCTGAGGCTTTAAAGTTACAAATCCAAATTACCTTATTTCTCACAAGATTTAGATTACTGGAATATTTTTTAATGTTGAATGTTTATATATTATAGAAGGAAAATTATTGATAAAGTTCTCGGAAATTGTAGTGCTTATAGCTTAAATAGTTTCCACAGTGGCATAAAATTTTGAAACCTGATCAGCAAAATCAAGGTGCTTTTATACCAAATTTTTCGACGTTTTTGGATAAAATATGTAGTAACAATTGAAACATCGATTTGATACTTGGTGAATATGTATTATCCCATAACTTCTCGTGCCGGTGGTCAGTAAAATAGACATTCCCAATTGTTTTGACACGGAGAAAACCGATCAATGTTTTTCTTAACTTTAGATAGTCAGTAGCTATGTAAGAAATTATATAGTATGATAAGGATAACATTAAACTTATTTAGCAAAATAAGTAACATAGTCGAAGACGAAAGAAACGTTTTCTCAAAATAATTGAATGCATCTGAATAGACAAAGAGATATATCCAGGTAAGTTTGTATACTAGTACGGTTACCATCTAACGGCTAGTAATGCAAGTCCGATTGCGTTTTTATGAACAATTCATTAATGTTCCATTTGTATTCCATTGTGTATGTGATATTGATTTAAAATAACTTTCTGTTGTTCAACAGTTTATTTAAACAGTGAATTAAAAAGATCATCAAGTACAATATATTTATTTACTATTTCTTGCAACTATGAAGTACGTATCTCTACTACGGTCCGAAAAGAAACCCGAAAAAAAGTGAAATTCAAGCAAAGCCATAAAATCTAACAGTATAAGTTACATCAATATTGAATTCTGTTTTGTTTAATAACTGTGTTTAATGATGCATAATTTACAAATGTACATAGTATTTGTTTATATCTTTCAACAAGTAAATCATCTGAGAAAGAAAGCTGAATTTTAATAAAGATTATTAAATTACAAAAAAGTCTGTATTAATATTAACAAATTAAATATCGAGTATGAAAATCCTTTCCTTCCTTGTGAACAACTATTAAGCATGTGACATTGCACATCTACAGAACTCAGGATTGACATATTCTTGATTGCGTGTTTTATAAAACAAATACAATTTTTGGGAAGATAAATAAATTCCTCTTCTACGATTACGATTTTCTTCTCTACACGTGGCTTTGTTGTGGCAGTGGTAGCAGTAAGTATAAACTAGTATAAGTATATCTTAATCTTCAATATCAATTAAGCTACGGGGAGTCTCTAAAATGAATCCTTCGCACATTTGAGGAACATCGTTGATTTCTCGGTCGTAAAGCTAACATAGTGAATGGAAACTAGAGCCATGCCAACTATAAACAAGAGACTTTATTATCATATACTAATCGTAGTATTTACTCATGTCATACAGTCGAGTTAATTATACAGTATCTTTAATTTTAAAAGACACGTACCATTGGTAACTTAGTAGGCATATATACTCACAATCCATAAACCTCCTGTAGGTACGTTACACATACTTGGAGTAACCATGTCTTTCTTACATCAATTAGAATTACAAATACAATCGTCTATAATACAAGACATTCCTACATATTGTTCATTTTTGCTCAAGGGACTCATAGATCGCCGTCTAAAACACTGGAGATCTACAAATAGACCCAAGGCTAGAGTACATCTAGACTTTTTCGAGTTTGCAGGCCAGAAATTCATCTTATGAGTAAACAGTTACTCCAAATTGATCAAAGTAAAATCTATTAGAGGAACAACATCAGAAGAAACAATACCTCCTTTGGACAGCGTAAGTGGAATGTTAGGATTAACTCATGTTCTAGTAACTGACAATGGTTCTCCTTACAAGTCCAGAGATCGATAGATGGTGCAATTCAAATTGCATTCGATTGTATCATTGACCGCCATGACATCTAGAAAGTAATGGATTAGCTGAAAGTTCTCCCCAAGATATTACGTAATTACTTAAAAGATTGGTTCACGATAAAATCAATCCTAATTGCAACGAACTTATATGGGAAGCACGAAAAGAAAATACATTTCTCTCAATCACCTATTTTCGATGACAAATCACCGACCGAAGTGCTGCTTTCTCATAAACCTCGTACATTATTCAATTGTCTATACTACAATGTGGCAAGATAGCCCCTAAGAAATTATGTCGATTTCAAACAGAATAGATTACTAAAAGAGAGAGAAACTATATCAGTAAGAAATAGAATTAATAGATCACCTAAGTTTATAAAAGCAAAAGTAATAAAAATGGTTGGCTATAATATAGTACAAATACAACATGCTAACATTGTAAGACGTGCACATCTCCATCAACTAAGAAGATTCAGATGAAATACTACAAATATGGAATTCACAAAACAGTATGATAAAGAGGAAGATTATTTGAGAAAGTATGATTAGGAATCAGATGATAGTATTAAAGAAACAAGAAATCACCCGATACTAGAATTCAGATGTTCGCAAAGAAAAGGGTGCACACCAAATCATTATCCGTGAGAAGGATATTGGGAATGCAAATAATAATACGATTATAATTATGGATCTATTCCAGTTCAGTGATGACGCCAAACCTACAGATGGAACATCTAAAATGAATCTTGAAAAGAAAGACATATAATATTTAAAGAGGAGGTGGTTGTCAGGAAGATAAAGAATAGAACATTGTTTTAAAATATAGTTTAATGATTCAAAAATTAAGATCAAAAAAGTATTTAAACAAGATTATGAATTTGATTATAAGACATTTTTGAAGAAATAATTGGAGAACTATTATGAAGGTTCTGTAAATGGCGTCGCTTTGTAATGAAGTTTACAACTTTAGCCACTTGTTTCTGCAAAAATAACAAAAAATTTTGAATACACACTAAATGCCATGTTATCAATGGAAAAAACAACGTATTACAAAAGGATTAAGGTATTTTTCAACTTTAGTGAAATTTAAAGTGTCAATTGCAAATCGAAATATGGTGTGGGACATAAATATATAATTATATAAAACATTGTTTCGCTCTGCAGTGCAGTAACTAACTGCACTGAACATTTTATAACGTCTTCAAATATAGTAACAGTGAAACAATGTTTCGCTTTGTAGTGTACTCCACGGAGCATATACTTCAACGTTGCTAGTCGATATCAAAGGCTAAAAGATAATATTTGTTTCATGCAATAAGGCTACATTATTAGCTTCGCTAAAGAAAGAAGAATGAGAGAAGTATTATGACATATTATAGGACTGTACAAAATAGCATCTCTCAAGTGTTAAGGAAACCAAAGTTATCAACAGTCTTTGCATGAAATTGAAGAAAGTTATGCATGCTACATTACTGGAGAGTGCTAAATAATCACATGAACTTATAATTACATACTGACCTCTATGTATCAGCTATACTACCCTGGTGGAAGAAGATCCATCATCTTGATGGCTATGTTATTCTCATATCACCAATAAATACTAAACGATCATATTATGAGTTTGGAAATGAAGAAATATAGAAATATAACCATCAAAAATATATCTCTGTGTTAGCCAAGATATTTGAATCTATTTTATAACTTCTAGAATATAATTTCTGAAGATAATACAGATAATCAACTAAGCAATAATCATTCTTTATATGAAGACATTTCGTACCAAAACTAATGCTATAATAATCTAACTTACGAGGTCACATCAAATTAAGTTGAGCACGAACTACACATAAGCTAATGCAGCCTGAACCTTTTCAAAAATATCACACTCACCAGCTTTTGTTTCTCTTTGTTATGGCTCGTCTAAGAATAATTTTGTTGTCATTTGGATTTCATTTTCATATCTTCTATTCTTGTAAAATAATTCACGGTCGAACATAGTATATTCTAGTAAGTTTCATTGTTCTGGATATGAAAAAAAAAGTATAATTAACCTAAAATTTCACCACGAATACTAGAAAATTTTGCATATTTGTAACGCACAACAAATGAAAATTAGCTTGACGGAGAACCAATTAGAAATAGAACTTTAAATATCTTCTTCACAAAGGAATAATACGCATAACAATAACTTTATAAACATTGCGCCTTTGTATATTAGAAGGGAAATCAAGAAGAGTAAATGTATCACCAGCCTCGTAAATTACTAAATGCAATGTAAGTATTTATTGAAGAAAATAACAAAACAAGTACCTACGCTTTATTTTAGAATTCACAAGCTGATAAAAACAAGAGATAAAACGGAAATACGTTAAATAAAATTATAGTCGTTTACAATGCACTGAATGTAACCTAATCCTTCTTAATAGTTCTCAGGTAAGTTATTGACACATTTTAATTATCAGAATGTTATACAATATCATTATACTCTTAAACACACTCAGCCTATGAGAATACATAGATCTCTTTTATATGTAATTGTTTACATATTAAATGTGGGTGTTTTTTAGTTTTATCATACCACACGCACTATTATGCAAATAGCTATCAAGTAAGTAATGTTGCTGCTAATTTCACAAGGGTATCAAGGTTAAAAAATTATTCTGACTTTATGATGACTGACACATTTTTGTTGGAAATTTCTAGCTTATGTTTTAAATGGTACAACATCACTGTACACTTGTATACACATAGGCTACTTGTGTACATAGATCTCTTTTAAATAGCATTGCATATTATATTTTATTTTGTTAACTGTGTGTTTTTTGTACCACGCCTCATGGTTTAATATCCGAATGAAGTGATTTTACTGCCATTTCAACATATGTATTAAGGTTCAAAACTTATTCTGACTTAAACATCCTTGTTGAACAAAATTGTAGTTGATATTTAAAATTGTGACATATTCTTATGCTGTATGAGCCATATCATAGTTGTTCATAGCACATTAATAACATTTCATTCATTCATTAATAAGGTTCCAGGATGCTGTGGCTTATCAACAGGCTTAATAAAGCAAATTTTTGTGCAATGAACAATGAAATATTAATATATTTTAATATATTTCAGCACCCTAATATTGTGTGCCGTTACATCTGAGAAATAACTTTACGAGCAGTCTTGCAAGGGCAGGAATGAGAACAGTACCGTCTAGATCCTCTATTGATGAGATCATTAAGGTATTCATCTGGTGGAACTGATGGAAACCCTGAAATACCTGTGTCAATTAATCTGCGTGACTGGTACAGGAACTCGTGCTGCCTACCGAGAACTGATTTCAAAAACTAGCCATCATTTACTGAGTACGTACAAAATTATAGTAATTATGTGTTATATTTGAAAATGCAACGTAAAACAAATTGAATTTAGAAGTTCTTATAAAATATGTGACCCATACAATATGCAATCAGGAAGACATTATCTGATCAATAGAATATTTATCTGGTAAATGCATACATGAATTGAAGGTAGGAAAACACTTGCAAAATCTGCATTATAATTTTAATCTGAATTATAATTCAGACGTGTATTGCTAGTAGATTATTTTATGCTTTCTAGAAGTTGTTTTCGAACTGAATAACTAAGTACAATATATAAATCTTGTCATTTTGACTCCACGTATAGCATATATTCAAATAATTTAGGGAGAAACTTAAAAACAATATAATAAGAAAAGAATATGTTAGAAATAGGGTATGTATGATCAAGCATTTGAAAAGTAATCTAAGGTATACAGAGTGTAGCAATAATGGATCGGAAAGAAAGGTTTTCGGGATCTTATGCAAGATACACATTGTATTTGGATATTTTATCTCATATCGTATCCATACTTTGCAACACTGCGGTATGTTCTTTGCGTATGTTGTTTATAGTTACTAGAGGATCCCAAATAACCAATAACATGAGGTAGTGTCATTTGAAAAATTTAAGGTTGGCATTACTGATGAACCAGTGACATTTTGTTTTCACACCTGATATCCACAATGTTGTTCGAAACAAATTTCTGGAAACGAAATTTTAATTCAATGCTTCTTTTCTAATTTATCAAGAAATACTAAGTTTCTTCCTATTGTTAGCCGTTGTCTTTAGACTCTAAGTTCGAACGCTGTATCTCCAAAATGAAGCTGAATTTTAACCATGTTCACAGGAACTTTTTTTCTTATTTTGACGTCAAACAATAACATCTTAAATTTTTGCCGTGCATGTTTCTTATACCTTGCATATACTGTAAAATAAAAATAATATATTTCTTTTTAAACAGGTGGCCCAAAGCACTTGAAGTAAACAAACAGCCATTGGAAATAAATATAAATGGCAAGAAGAAATGCTTATGTGTGTGTTGTTTTAGTGTTGCTTTTAGTGTACAATTTATCCCACGGTCAATTAGAAGACGAACCAGTGCATAGACTACCAAAGAATATTTTAGTGTTTAGTTATGACCTCAAAATAACTACATACCTCGACGAAAATAATTTTAATTACGTGGGATTTGAATGCATTTTGCTTCAGTGTAAAGAATCAACAAAGGTGATAAAAATTCATTCAGTGGATCTTGTGATCGACACAGAACATGTCGAAATTGTCTTGGTTTCTGATTCTTCTCATCCAGGAAGACCAGTTGTAATTGAAGATCATAGATTTGATAAAGATAATGATTTTTATATTATTACACTTGTGGAGCCACTGAGAACAGAACAGAATTATACCCTCAGCATCCCTTTCTCTGGTAACCTTACCGACCTTCTCGCTGGCTACTACAGAAGTAGCTACATCGATCAAACGAGCAATGAGAAAAGGT
>JAGDQP010002253.1:63811-107544 GCA_022664845.1 Lepisma saccharinum
GTATGTATATACCACTATGTGCTCAAGACGATGCAATTTATGTAAACATAGTCACTAAGGAAGACAGAAATGTTTATTTCTGGAATTACTGTAAACAGGGCCTTCAAATAAAATTACCAGTAATTTTAATAAACATAAATTACTGTTTAAAACATCATAAAGTACTAGTGAACTCAAAAGGTCACCCATAGTGGTGTCGCACATTAGGTCAGAATGTCGAAAACGTTGCCAAAATTCAAATTTTCGGTCAATGTGAACATACATTGGTGTATAAAGGTTTCTGACGAATTTGAAATCAAAATGAAAAGAAAATCCAGAAGGTTTTATTACAAAAAACAAAAAAGAGGTTACGAATAATATAGAAAAGAAACTCGATCAAATTTAAACAAAGTTTTTAATCTTTTAATTCTTCTATTTCTTCTTCTCCATTTTTGTGGACAGTTGCTTCTTCACTTTCAACTGTAAATGAATAATTGCCGAAATCTTCACCCGAATATACATACAAATCATTTTCATCTTCGCTATCGTCGTCTGTATCGTCATTCAAATCGTGGTCTGGTACCTCGTCAGCTTCTAATATTATGCATTATACATACGTCTACATGCAGATTCACAAGGGGGATTTCCCCTCATCCTTCGTTAATTTGCACACTGCTTATCTTTTCATTTATTATTTATATGTAAGAAAATGTATTGAAAAAACGTCTGTATTTATAACGTCTGCAGAAACTATTTTTTTTACATTGACAATTATTTATTTAAAATATATTAATAAACAATAATACGACACAAAAAATAACGTATAATTATTAGTTTCAAACGTTAAGCTGGAATAAAATGAATATGTGATTCAAATAAGACAGGACAGTATATCCTGGCATTGTTTGTCTTTTTCTAAGTTATGCGCCAAACCCTTAAAGAGAGAGAGAGAACATTATCTTCCTCTCAGTCACGCACCCAGTAGTTTATTTCTTGGAGGTGGAGTATCCGAGGTCTGTCTGGGTGTGAAATGTACGTTAAATGCTTAAAATTCTGCAAAAATTTATACTAATTTAACAAAACTGTCTGAAGTTTGGGTAGAGAAGCCCAAACTCCCAGGACCACCTCTGCGTACGCCCCTGCTTCTTCCTGCCCTATGTTCTGTCCTGCACTATGTTATAGATATCGTCTAATACGTTATTTATATGAATTTGGACCGAATTTTATACTTTTTATTCACATTTAACAAAATGCTTAAAAAACGAAATATTGCAGCTGCCACTTCAAATGTGGATCATGACCGGAATGTGACTAGTAGTTGGGTTTTAAGGCTGATTCCTGAAGAAAATAGTATATACTTTATCAGACCAATCTAAATGTCGTGGGAAACGTAACTTCTCTCTCTTTCATTTTACCATAATTTTATTAATTTTCGGTATGAACGTTGATTGAAAAAAAGAATTCTTGGTATATGATTAAAAACTTGAATTGCCATTTTTAATTAAGTGCGTACGTTCTGAAGCAGCTTCAATTTAGAATATTTTTAATTCACCTGCACAGCATAAAGATATTTCACGGCAACGACTTACCACGTCTTCAGCCCGACTAGCCTGAAGAGTCGCTCACACATGAGTGCTACGTTTGATCTGACGTACAACCAGAATAAGAAATGAACGGGATTTCATAGTCCCAACATTACTATAGTCAACCTACTAGTTAAAAATTCTTAACTGATTTTTGTTTTATTTTTTGGCCACGTTTTCGACATTCTGACCCACTGTGTGTCTTTTCAATGTATACACAAAAATTAAGACTAGAATTTAATCATATAGAATCGTAAAATAGGTAACAACATGGAACATAAAATCATGAATTCAAGAATCAAAAATAAGAAATATCACGAAAGGAGGAAGATTGTACTGTTTGTTTACTTTGGAATCATTGGAGTAAATTTGAAGGCTTAAGAAACTTGATAGTTGCATACACTTCCAATGCTTGATCAGGAGTAGCTTACGATCGAGTGTGTATATGCAAAGTTATGGTTTTTCACATTACTTAACTTAAATATTTACGGTTTGTTCTTACACGCTAGTGACTAAAATATTGGAGTCAAAAGGGATTCACTCCTAGAAGAGCTGTTTGCCATTGTCTTTGGTATGATATAGTTATTTTTTTATATTCCCATTATTTTTTTAAAAAAAGTAGGCTGAAACTAATGCTTCTGCGTTCAGACGACGCGACATATATTTCGTTTCCTTTATGAAAATTTCACCCTTCTCAGTCATTTTTACGGAAACACTCTACCTCTTAGATTTAGGGTACACACTACATGGAGGACTTGAAGTGATCTCATATATAATCTGAAATAAAGAGTGAGTATAACTGTATATAGTGTGAAGAAATAACCTAATGTTTTAATGTTTACTAAATTAACAGCCTAAAATTCAGATCACACCCTATTTTGTAGACATAAAGTCAACTTGTTACTTCTGAACTCTTATCGCTTTGTGTTGGTGAATAGTTAAGCAGTTTATATTTAATTCAATAACGTGATGAGGATACTGCGCGCATTGCAATGATGACTATACAGGCAAATCTAAATATACGCTAAAACTTTAGAGGCAACCACCACTAAAGCCGAAATCGAATAACAAAGTAATCATACAGAAATGTCAGGTTCTACAACAAACAATTGGTTTGATGAAACAACGAGATTATGGCGTAAGAAATGTAACGGTCTTGAAACTCCGTTGCATGGTATTTAATTTCGGTCTGTTTTGTTTTATTTACGTTGGTCTTCAAATTAAAGATTTTTACTGAGTTGATCTCCAGATTGTTAATACTTTTCTGGCCATCACCTATTCTTTTCGAGCAAAAGTGATTATTATCACTTTCTTTCGTTTGCTCTATTCTGGCGCAAGATGTCTTTCTTCCCGAACTACTTTTGTAGCATCTTTCGTTTATTACAGATCTTCTCATTGCGTAAACAGTGTCATCCATTGTCATTGGGTGAGAATCAGTGATTCATCTTAAGTATGTGGTTATTTGCTATTGGAAGAATCTTCCTCCAGAATAAAGCCTTACTCTTTAATATTTAATATTTTGATTTTTGCATGTTTGAACTTTTGGTAACTTGACCTTTCTGTTTGTGAACGGAAATGTGAGAATTGTGATCTCTCTTGTCTGGAGTCATGACCTACCAGCATTGTTTGTTTTGGCTTGCGCCGTTGTTTTGTCACCTCTGAGTGAAAAAAGGTGTGTCAGTTAGAACATGAAGCAGACCACTTAAGGACAGACAACTGAGCTTCGTAATTATATAGTGTAAATTAAATAATATTAGTAAATATATTCTTCATTATGACTCCTCAGTTGTCTGGCAGGTAATGTGAGAATGTACATTGATGAAAATCTATAAAGTCATCTTCGCCGGTACCAGGTTAGCAGGGAATTTTAATCCAAGGTTTGGAAACAAGTTTCATTTCATCTTGCATGCTTATCGATATGTAAGCGGAAGAAGACATTTTGAGGTTTCCTGAAAATTAAATTCTTTGCAGTTTGGGCATTTGAGACATAAAATTACATTCAAATGTTATCCTCAGTGTTACTCTCTTGTACTAGTCAACAATATGTATAATTATTTTGTTTTGAATTTGAAAGTACAAAGTGTGATGTACAATATCAAAGGCTAATCTTGATACGGCGAACATGGGCTGACTGTATGTTTCAAATGCTGTGCTGTGCAATAGCCATGATCTGGTAACTGAATTATCCCTTAAAATTTTATCGTTATGAATTTTTTCTGATTTGCGTTCTCCAATGTTTTGTTGATGTTTAAATATATTTTAGCTACTTCTACTGTAATATATTAGTTTTTTTAGAAAAGCTAACTGTAGCTTCATAGTAAAAGTCGTACCGTATACATGCGCTCAGTGGTAGTTTGCCTTCATTTCGTTTTAAACATTGAATACGTGAAATTTTATCCGAACTATTGATATAACCGACACGATCGTGAGACTCACTTTGAATTAAAAGATGTTAGGCCACAATATCGGAAATTATTCTACCATAGAAATTTGTCTCTGTTGTTATAGATTCTGTATACATGGAGTTTCACTCTATTTGTCTTCCACTTGAAATTATTGTTGCTTCGAGGTATTCTATGAAAGTGCGTTCAATGGAAGTGGACCATCGTCGTTAGTATATTTACGTTAAGCGTTTTGGAAATGTTGAAATTCGAACTTATTGTTACAACCTGAAAATATACAAAATCATGCTATTAAAAATATGCAGTGAATTACAAATATTTTAAATTAACGATTCGGTTTATGTCATAGCCGTGTCAAAATTTGGACTCAAATTGTTGGGTGCAAACCTGTTTTGCTTAATAAAACATATAAAATTGATTTCGAATGTACAGATATGTCTTGGGACTGAAACTATTGAAATCGGAATGATTTTGTTTAGAATCGAAGTCACGATCTGTCGGTGTTATTTGCTTTTCTCGTTAATTGTTCAGTATTTGCCAGAAATTATTTTTTTTCTTCCACAGAGTAAATTTTGTATAACCTAACCTGGTATAAAATGTTACTCTGACTTTTTGAAGCATGAAGTTGAATTTTCTTTTACTGAAATAAACAGTGAATAAAAAGGGTTTACAAACTTTCATTTAAAAGGATTTTAGCATGTACAGTGCAGTTCATTATTTGACTTTTGAATAGGTATGCATTTCCACGAAAGTTTTATATTTTTGATTGCAGTTACCATGTGCAATGCAAGCGTTGTTGCGAACCATAATTTTGTTTTCGTTAAACTGAATGTACGTAATTGGCTCTCATTTAATATCCATTCATGAACTGTCTTGATTTTTGCTACTGACACTTTATACATTTACTACAGTGACCTTGAACACAAAGTGACAATATCGTTGTTTTCTGGCAGATAGGTAGTTTTCTAGAACTTTCGTTTCTCTTTCTGTCAGAATACGACAAATGCCACTGGTGTAAGCTACAAGTACATGTTTTACTGTAGTAGACAGGTTCATTATATGGTTCAAGTACGTTTAGTGCGATCTTATAGTATTTTACTTTAATAATTTCACGCGATGTCTACGTACCATGTGATTTCATGATTGATAACAGATCTTAAGTCCTGCGCAGTTATGAGTGTTCAAGGATAAACTTTAGTTCATCACCTCCAGTCTAATGACTGTTTATTGGAGGTTCGCGCTACTCAAACACCTTTTTGTGTTTTGGGGTGGGTTGTTATCAAGAATCTCTCTTCTGGCGGATCGGGGAATCTTTCCTCCCCCTCCCCCTTTTCTTTCGTCTCTAACTTACATCTTTTCTGAGATGCTTCATTGAATAATTACCAACTTTTAATAATCGCGTGCTTACCTACCGGTTCTCTCCAGTGCTTAAATATTTCTTTAGAATAATGTTTCCTGTTGTACCAATTTGGTGACTTGAGTGATTTTGAATGGCAGTGGATGATGACCCAGGCTGGTGAAACTGTGGCTTAGCTCTCGAGTAACCTTGATTGAGAAGGTTCAACTGGCCTGTTTCCAGTCTGCCTATCATTGTTGATAGCTCCTTACGAGTTTTACCACTGATCTGCTAATGTGAGATTTCACATTTCCTGTTTTAACATTCTTTAGGGGAAAACACTGTTAGTGAAGTGTGGCGAGGCGTCACTGGTGTGAGACGGGAATTGGATTTTCAAATGTTCTGCAGTTATTGTGCTGCTCTGTTTCCTTCGCCTATGCACTCTTTGGGAGGTTTCTTACAAGTGGCGACCGTGACTGGACTGTTGGTTGTTACTGTCCGGCACCTGCGCTCGCATTGCTTTGTCTAGGGGTTTCTTACAGAAAGAAGTATAAATGTTTATCACACAAAATGAACACGAACATGATGACAACATTCTGAAGATTCTATGGTAAACAAATCCGTAAATAAATGTAATCTATAATTAGCACTTTGGTATGGATATTGGTAGTGAAAGTGAAAAAATAGTAAACATACGACTGGAATCTGTCCAGTTTCATCGACTTGCAAACACTACACAAATACCATGAATGGAGAAAGGAAAGGTTAAAGCATTATTACTAGATGATAAACGACCGAGTATTTCGAGGGCGCTGAACTGAAAGTTTAAATTATTTTGTTTGGCTAATCTTTAGTATACTTATCGGACGTTCCATTTGGAACCACAAATGGGGCAGTCACAGTTAGTATATGTTAAAGGTTCTGTGAATCTCGTATAATGAACAAAATATATAACCTGGCCTTTTCTAACCCGTCTTTGTTCGCTATCGCTCTCTCGATACACTGTATGGATTTTTGTAGCGAAACATCAATGGTGATATGGAAATAAACATGTCACTATGACGTAACATGTGGCTAAAAATCACACTTGACGTAAGCTAAAGTAATACAGTTTCTTTCTATGATTGAGACTCTTAACTGCGTTACAAAGTGAGTCCATGTAGTACACGAATACAATAAAGAGAGGTTGTAGCGTCACTATATTACAGACGATCGAGTAAATGACGTCAGTATATTCGTACCTGCTTTCATTTAAGCTCTAAGGTGTGTTGGGAACTGAGTACATAGAGTGGGAAAATACCATGAGAACTCAGTTATAATCGACGCTATCTGTAGTTTACATACTATTTGTAGCGAACCTTCAAAATATGTCCAATCTATTCAATATAGGCTTTCCCATATTCACAAGGAATGCGGTAACCCTGCGGTTTAACTAATTTTCAGCAGCGAAGTACTGTTTTAACTTTTGCTGAAGCCTTGTGCAAATTCTTGCCTCCATATCTGGTTAGGACTCTACTCAGCTTCCCCAACACATACCTAGTGTATGGCAGGTGGGTGGTCTCCTTCAGTTCTTTCTCTGCTAGTGTAACGTGTTTCTGGCGTGAAACGGCCCTTTCCAGTGTTCTTCGTGTATCATAGCTTCTATAGCAATTATGTTTTAAGGTGTTCTAGAACTGTAAAGCTCATCTTATAGGTTTTCATAGTCTGAAATTGCTATTGCTCTGTTTAGTACAGTGAGACATTAAGATTTATAGCGGAGCCTATAATCATTGAATTATAAATGTGCATGTGCTGTATTTCACTATACACTCTAAGCAAGACTTCCATCGGGCGGTTGCCAAAAATAAGAGGCAATGTTTTTTTTATTCCTTTAGAAAATTTATATTGGAATAACGTCTATTGAGATATTCCAGGAACACATTAATGCATGTTCTCTGTGTGAGCAGGTCATGAGAGTTTCATCAACATATCTGCAGAAGTAGGTTGGTTTTCATGGTGCTGACTGTAACATTTTATGTGGACGTATTCCATGAAAAACATTGCAACAAGAGGTGAGTATAGTGATCCCATGGCCAAACCCTTACGTCCATAGAGAAAATCAGTAGAAGTGTATGTTGAAGGATAGGTTAACTATCTCTTGATAGTTTTCTCAGGAGAAGTATCATTGATTGGTACTTTTGTGAAAAGAGACATAACGATAAAGCTGGCATATATCTTACATCCACAATTTCAATGCTTTTCGTGTTTCCAGAAAGTTGTACAGATCTTGATATTATGTTGACAATGACTCACCAATGCTTGCAGAAGAGGCATGCGGTGTTTTGATATTGTCTTAAAGTAATGAAAGTTGTATTAAACCGAGTTTCAAAATGCCAACGAAAAGTAGAAAATAAGGCGCTATTTTTGGGTAGAGCGAAGGGGTTAATACTAAAAAAAAGGAATTGTGTTATATTTAAAATAATTGTAAATTTTATCTTTTGTTTGGTACAGCTACAGTTTAGGGTGCACTTTCATGCATTCACCATTACTAAAGCTGCATACTCTTATCATTCTAAAGTGTCTTGCTGTTTCGTTAAGTATTCTTCTTTGCTTGCGTCTTTTCATATATTTTTCCAAATGAAATGTTATGCTATAACTTAATCAACGATATTTCGTAAACCTACCATTATCTGCTAACATCCATGGTATTTCTTCTACTTTCAGGTGGCTTGCAACGACTCATTTCGAGCCAGTCTATGCTAGACGAGCTTTCCCGTGTTTTGATGAGCCTAAAATGAAAGCCAGATTCACTATTTCTTTGGGAAGAAAAGATGGTCTTACAGCACTGAGCAACATGCCTGTGAGAGACACAGAACCGATGTGAGTAATTTTGTTGTATTAAAACGCACTTCAAAAACTGTTACTATTCTACTGAAGTCGCTGGTTGCATCTACTTACTCACAAATAGCTTCCGGTATTTAAATTGGAACCTATTAAAAAAGTCTTAAAATTGGGTATCCTATAGGACAGTGGATTTTAACAGCGGTTCCGCTGACCCGTACTCGTGCTCAAAACTATTATACCGGTCCTTGATAAATTAATACATGTAATTGCTTAACACTTATTTTGTAGATTTCGGCAATTCAAAATTGATATTAAAGTTTACATTTCCTTTCCAAAATAACTCGAAACTAAAGATCTGTTGGTATCTTTTCGGCACAAAAGAAATTTTTAATTTATTGGTATCTTCTACGTATGTGAACTTAGCAGGACCAGTTACAAGGCCAGAAAAATATTTCACTCTTTTAGTTTGTACTGCGTTTCTACCGTTAAAATTTTCGTTTCTACCGGCTTTGAACCGACGAAAATTGTAAAAACCGAGTGTCCTGCTAAGTTCACGTGAACAGAGCAGGACCAGGAGACAATTTGTAACAATTTCAAACTTCGTTTACAAAAATCTCCTTTACTTCGTTTGTACCGGTTTGTACCGTCAAAATTTCAACTCGTACCGGGTTCATATATATAATATTTCACATGTTGGCCGTGGAAAAATAATATTTTGGGTCTGATAGAAATTATTTACAAAAATTTACAGCAATAACATTTCTTATGGTGGTCCTACTATGTTTACCTAGCGTAAAAAGCAGCAGTTCAATTTTCGATTTAACACTGTACGAACTGATGACAAGTCAAGTTTTACACAGTAGTGGCAGCTAAGAAACGCGTTACGAACAATTTCAATGTAAACGTAAAACACTCTAACGCAGCTTAACCGACTTGGGTAAACATGAATTAAATTAAAAATTCTTTACATTTCGATTTTCTTAGAGATGAAAACTATATAAGTGAAATTATGACGGTACAAACGACGTAGAACAGATTTTTGTAAAAAAAAAAAAAAAAAGTAATCAATTTGTACCCTGGTCCTGCTATGTTCACGTGAAGTTAGCAAGATCACTTTTTTTCGTTTTGTTTTTGCGATATGAACCCGGTACGAGCTGAAATTTTGATGATACAAACGAAGTAGATGTTTGTAAACAAAGTTTGAAATTGTAAGAAATTGTCTCCTGGTCCTGATATAAACTTAGCAAGACACATGGTTTTTACCATTTTCGTCGGTTCAAAGCCGGTACAAACGAAAATGTTAACAGTACAAACTAAATGAGTTTTAAAACCTCCAACCTCGTAACCAGTCCTGCTAAGTTCTTGAAAGTTTGTCTTATAATTTGCAGGCCACTGAGTGTTAAAAGATTGAAAAATACTGCTACAGGATAAGCATGGACCGAGGAGGATAGGATAAGAATAATGATTGATAAATGGTTGGATACTCTCTGTAATAGATCAGTTATATAAACGATGTGATTAATGCCTATTGTTTCAGATTTTCTAGGTGCGCTTTACAGCTATTAGTCTAGAGCTAATGAGTGATTTTTTGTTAGGAGTCAGGGACTCAAGTTAAAGTCGCTGGCCTTTAGTTGATGCTTGGGACCCAAGAAGGTTCGATCCTGCTACTGAGTAGTGTCTCAATACAGAAAACCCTATTAAGGCGGGACTTCCACTCCTTAAACAGTAAATATTACTCCTTCACGTAAATAAGACTGACAAGCGTCTGATTTCCATTTGCCAATTTGGTACATTGGTAGCATGTCGAAAAGCTAATACGGAGAACCCGGGATCGAATCTTGGTGTAGTTTTGTTCGTATTTTTTTTAAAGAAAAATATTTTTTCTCATATATATATATATACGCATTAGGAAATTTAATAACATTAGTGAGCAAGGGTACGTGGAGTATAGGTAAGTGAGGTACGGTGTTTCTTCATTGCACACTCGATTAAAACGTGTTTCTCCAAGCTTTCAGAAATACGACTTTCTACGTTGAAAAACTAGTTGCTATTGGCCGTACTGATTGAGGGTTTTCCCACTGCAGTGATGAACAAGTAGAATCTAGTTTACAAGGACCATAACAATGACAAGGTTTGAAGATAAAGCTCGTTTTCATCCGTTTTTACTTTAGATGTTGGTTTTCCGAAGCTATAATTTTGTTCTTTTAATTGTTTATAGTAGCACCTTATATTTTTCGTTATAATCTACCCGCAACCACATAGACACTGCAAAGTATTCAACCTTACACTACATCTCAAACTGAAACACATAATTATTTTCTTGCACAGGGACGATAAACCAGGATGGTCATGGGATCACTTTGAAGAATCAGTTCCGATGTCTACATATTTGGTAGCATTTGTTATATGTGACTTGGTATATTTGGAATCTAATCAAAGTAATATTCCGTTTCGAGTATGGGCAAGAAAGGACGCTATTCAACAAGCTCAATACGCTGTTGATATTGGACCTAAACTTCTACAATACTACGAGGAGTATTTTAATGTTGTGTATCCTTTACCGAAAATGGACATGCTGGCTATTCCTGATTTTTCTGCAGGTGCTATGGAAAACTGGGGTCTTGTAACGTACAGGTGAGACTAAATTCTATTACGTGTGAAAGTATGATTTTGTAACTTAAGAAACAAATTTACATTTCTTATTGTCTATATATAGGTATTTGGAACTCCCGAGTTGTCGAAGATTAGATTAGAATGGAACAGGATAGAAATGAATTCGTCAGTGTTGCCATACATGAAACAGGATGATATTTAATTTTAAAAATTGGGTACAATTACTACATCACTATAAATTATTGTATAATGAGTCAGCACTCAAATAGTCATTAACAGTACAATAACTTTTTTTTTACCAACAAACTGAATTGTTCTTATTTGAATTTATTTATATTTCCAACACTTTTAAGGTAATTTTGTAGTTTATTGTACACGAATAGACATGGAACTGTTAGTTTTGTTTGAGATTAAAACATATTTTTGAATGATGGCACATGTTAAAAAATAATCCTAATATTTTTCTTTTGTATGCGAAAAGTATTTACACTAGGATGTGATGCACCCAAAAATATTATTCCAATGCTAACAAGAGCTTGCGTAATATAATGAGAGTAGAGTTTGTGGGGAGACTATATCTTGTAATCTATATATGATGAAGCAGACACTATTCAGTTTTTTATTAAGTTCAAGAAGTCCCTTTTTAGATTTTTCGTTTATAGTTATGCTTGACAATGTACAGAGTTATTTTTTTTAGAACGGACGGATTTCATTTGATCATAAGATCTGTACAAATTGTCCAATTTTAATGTAGTTTTCGGCAAATGATGCTGGAAGGATGAATATTTTATGTACTGTTCGTTGTGGTTTTATCTGGTGTATGTAAGCAATGTGGTAACCGGAATACCGTCCAAAGGTCGTATTTATTATGTTTTTTTTTAGAACGGGTGGAATTCATTTGGTCATAACATCTGTAAAAAATGGCCAGTTGTGATGTGATTTCTTGAAAATGACGCAGAAGGGATGAAAATTGTAGGCAGTAAGGATGGTAATCACTTACCTTTAAAGCAGATGTTGGATATGACCTCCATCTTTTCTTAGGCACCCGTCGCTCCATGTTCGCTGGAGAATCCCGCAAGGTATCCCGGTTGATGTTTGCAATTTCTCTTGTGATGTTATCTCGCAAGTGTTCCAGTTTTCGTGGGTTTCCACGGTACCCACGACCCTTCAGATAACCCCATAGGAAGAGTGATCTATGGGCGTAAGATCAGGAGATCTCAGGGGCCACAAGTTCTTAGAAATAATCGGATCAGGGCCATACTTTCATGAGACGTGTGGCATGTTGCCCCATCGTGCTGATAATAACCTTCTGTTAGTTCAATGGCGTCCAGTTGGACAAATTCATTAAAATGTCCATATAACAAGCTGTATTCACTGTCCCCTTGAAAAAATGGGTCCCACTGTTGAGAACTTCCATTTCTTTTCGCTCTAAAGCGCTGAAGCATTTTGGCGGTTTTCCGGTTATCTCATTGCTTGCATACACCGGACACAAACAACGAATAGTGCATAAAAGTTTCATTTCTCCTGCATCATTTGCAACAAACCGCATTAAAATTGAACAGTTTTTACAGATGTTATGACCGAATGAAATCCACCCGCCCTAAAAAAAAAATAACCCTGTACTTTTACAAGTGTATTTCAGACTTAAAGATGGAGGAAACGTAAGCGTTCGGTGAGGAGATGATAATATAGGATTCTTGATTTATCTACTTTTATGTTTGTGACAAAGTTCAGTGTCAGATTAGGCGCGACAAAGTTCAGTTTAAAAACACATAGGCGACGAATGTCCTTAAAAGTGTATATATAAATCTAAATCGTGTATAGCAAACCGAAATATGAAAGGCGTGTATTTTTAAGAAACGTATGCTATCAAATGCTTTCTTTCAGTTGACTAATGAAGTTGTTATTATTGTAGGGTCATTCCATGACAAATCATTCAATTTTAGAAAAATTGATTGCATCACTCCTTTATAAAATATATTTTGTATGTGGGGTCTTACATGCATAAGGATATGAGAACTACTTTTAAAAAATGTTCTAGGCTTAGTAAAATTTCTCCCTTGGCGGCCATATTTACAACATGATGGATGACGTTTTTCGCTCGTGCAGCGATGTAGTGAAACCTCAATATTTCTAAACCTAGAAGATCTAGAGAGCTGAGTCAGAACCCACTATTTTGTTCCTGAAGTGTACTTTGAAGATATGGAAATACGTTTTCTTACAATGAATTCCTTCATTATATAAATTAGACTGAAGAATGAGTAACGAATTATAAAAAAAAATTGTATTTCGAAACCAAAATTGTTTTGTTAAAGAGTTTAATGTGAGGCTGCAATTCTTTTAATATTTAGCCTAACAACACGGTGTCTATATACAAAATATCATGGCGATGAACACATTTGTGTTTTGCTATGGAGCCTCAAACATGGCTCTTCGCCAAAAAAGACTGCCGGATATTGGGTTTAAATATCTCAATGCTGTCCTCACGGAAATAAATCCGAAATTCGGTATGACGGAAGCCCAACTCACAGTGAAAATTGCAACTTTTATGTTCATGTACAAGGTAATTCATGCGAGTTAAAATTGGTCAAGTTTTAAAGTCGTACACAGAAGGACTTGTTTCCCCTTGACCAAGCGCCAACAACCAAACGTTTGGTTTTCAACATTAGAAAGAGAATCATCATTTTAATCTTAAAATACTTCTCGTAAATCCATGTCAGCATTCAACAGTTGCTATACTAAATATTCCCAATTTAAATTCCAAGTGACAGCTTAAATAACAGAAAAAATGGACAACAATTTCCTATCAATTTCAGTTGAAATTTAAAGTCTGAGTATTCTAATGGAACAAAAGTTTGAATCTTTATGAGGATGGAATAGAATAGAAGTAAATTTCATACATTTGCCTTAAAATTACAGTAGAAGTTTTCTATGTAATGATGAAAACCAAACATTTGGCTGTTCATATTTGGTCACGAAGCTACATATGCACATAAGATAATGATGAAAACCTTGTTCATAAATATAAGAAAAATAATGTTGACATCAGAAGGCGTAATAAATACCTGTGCTTATTTCTAACATAACAGAAGCCGCGCTTGTCCGTTAGAGGGCCTTAAAGTTTTGAGCAAGTGGGAATATAGCCCGGGCAGTCGCTGCAACGGCTTACGCAGTTTCGGTTCGAACAAGCATTTAGTATACTCACCGTATATACTCACTTGCGTTTGTGAAGACAAAAACTGTGCTACATCTGATAAACTATTTGTTACACGCTGGAGTGGCTTTGCAGTCTTTGTCAGCACTGTCAGGTATGTTCATGCAGATATTTTGAATAATAAATGCCTGTTCAAACCGAAACTGCGAAAGCCATTGCAGCGGATGTCTCCCTCTTGCACGAAGCATTCACGCCATCTAGCGGACAAACGCGGCCTTACATGGTCGAATTACTTTGTAGGTAGTATCAGCATCGAGGTACGAATGTATATTTATATATATACGAAGTCTTATCAAAACAATCCTGTTCGAACCGCAATACTTCCTCGTAAGTATTTTTTGTTAGTATGATACGCAGTGGGACTAAATTTATTACAGTGGATTTCTGAAATAATGTCTGTGGAGAAACGGTTTTGGAAAACTACCTTGATAAAATGATGACAAATCTTAAAATAAAGTAACACGTACGTCCTAAAAATCTAGCGCTTAGAATATCCGCTAGCTACCTTATCTCTGATTTACACCAAGGACCGTATGTTTCTCTCTCGTCAGGAATTTGTTTACAATTAACCAAATCTTTGCGGTAAGAAATTCGTATACTCTGCAGCTTCCTTTTGAAACGCATAAATATATTTCATTCTATGAATATTTTCCGAGCAAACTCGAACCAGTACTTAAGGTGTATAGATCTAGCTTGTATAAGGGATCTAAAGGCTAGCTCTGGTTGTCTCGCTTTTTTAGGTAGATTTCGAAGAAAATATACCTATTGAGATCGGTACGATATGAAAGTGTGTATATATATATATATATATTAACACGCTAGCGGCCATAATTTTGAAGATATTTGAACCAAATTTTTATATGCTGTTTCTAGGCTTAATAGCTCGGTTAAGTTCGTTAATGAGCAAAATCGGTCGCCATCTTGGATCCAAAATGGCCGCCGAACCCATTGTTGTATAGAATACACAGCCTAAACATCACCTTTTGATTATGAAAATGTTACCTAATGAGTTCAAAGACGCCATCTTGGATCCAAAATGGCGGACCTAAAGATCCATTTTCTACACCGTTTGAGCTAGAGATACGAAATTTGGCATAAAGGTGCATTATGACGAGTAGCTTAGGGAAATATCACAACATTTGGGAAAAGTTGCCATCTTGGATCCAAAATTACCGCCCAAAATCCCATTTTGCACACCGTTTGAGGTGGATAAATGAAATTTTACTTGAAGTTGTACTATCACAAGTAGGTCACGACAAAATAAGAAAACTTTCAAAAAGTCGTCAACTTGGATCCAAAATGGCCGCCCCAAAAACCCAATTTCCAAATCATTGAAGGTAGAGAAACGAAATTTTCAATGAAGGTGTATGACCAAGAGTAGGTTACAATAAATGGGGCAAATCTTCCCTTTGGGGGCGCAGCCAACCGTGGGAGGGTGAAGATGTACTCCGTGGTGGTGTAGTGCTGCAGGGAGATGTTGGTTAAGATAAAGGAGGCGCATCCCCTCAAAGCACTGAAGTTGGGGGGCGAGCCCCGGCTCCCAGCGAAACTTCGAAATCTACCTCTGCCTGTAGGCCTACCGAAAGGGATTTTTTTACTATTACCGTTACCATCATTTGCGGTTTTCAAGTGCAAAAACAAAAATATTCCACTCCACATCAATATCGAAGTCCATTTGATGATGACACAGGTTAGCAAAAAAGATCTTCCTATTTTCTGTAATGACTCGTAGCACCATAACTTAGATAAACTACTTTCTGACTATCGCATGGGTAATTTAATTTACCTGTTACTTAATGTTAATAGAGTTAGATGCTGCCAGAAACGAGACCGAAGTTGAAGTTTCCTCTGGCCTTAGCGAATATACCACACTCGCATTTGCACAGTGTGACGGAGAAAATACGATTGCACTGACCAAACCACTTGAAAATAAAAGTTGCATGTGTACTGTGAGTTGACACATACAAGGCCTCCTTGACACCAAAGGTCAGATTTTTTCACAAAGACTCCTTTGAGATATTTAAGCTCAAAATCCGTGGTTTTCAGCCTAATATTTAAAATAAAGAAATTCATTTTGATAAATTATTCTACCAATTCTTCAGTGTACGCTTCAGAAGCTACACAATGGTTTTTGATTTTAGCTTTTTTTGGTTTTCAGTTATTCAGATTTTCATACATAGCTATCCCAGCAAGGAACACCAACCACCATGTTAGAAACATGATGGCCCCGGGAAAATAAGCGCAGAACATATTTGAAAAGTGGTTCTCATATCCTCAGACATGTAGGAGCCAATGTCCAAAAAATATTTTTAAAAACAGCGATGCAACCAGTGTTGCATGATTTGTTGTTGAATGACCATGCGGTCATTACTGATTGTATTTATTAACTGGAGAAGTTGATCAAATTGCGAACGAATGTTTATTTGTTGAATAAGTGGAAGATTTAGTTTAATAAGGTGATGATGTAATATAGTGGCCAGGATATTCTCTAAAAATTTTGCTGGAACAGGATGTTAGTTATATAGACCTACATGACGTCACGTCGTTTGTTGATATATTTTGTTCACGAACAGTAGGATTTTGGAAACTTTCAATATTTGTGGATATTATATAGTTCTTATAATGAAACTGGATAATTTGATTAATTTCAATCTCACCTAGAACATTTATTTATATATTTGTCTCTTCGTATATGGTAGAAGGTTCGAATTATTTCACGCACAAAAGATATTGATTTGCAGAATATGAAACAGTCATGTAATATTCCAGAAATGTGAAATATGCCAGAAAGAGTTCAGGAATATTTACTTTAATTTTAAATAATTTCTATAACTTCTTAAACATTATAGTGCTAAATACAAAATTATCGTACACAATGTTGTGTTTATTGATATTTTTATTGTCTAGGAATGTAGTAGGATTAATACACGTATATTCGTTCGTGATGCCAAGTATTTAATTCCGGGGGAAATTATGAAGAAATAATTCTGTGATGAAATTTAAAATAGACAGATACGAGAATTTAAAAAAATGTACTAGGATGTTCTGCTGTACAGATGTGTAAAGAAAATAAGCTTACATAGCTTTCATTTCTTTATAAAAATAAGTGTTCATTTTATATTTTTACACAGGGAAACTTCTCTTCTCTATGATCCAATGACTGCTTCTTTGAGCAAGAAGAGGTACATAGCAGAAACAATCGCACATGAGTTGGCGCATATGTGGTTTGGAAATCTTGTTACAATGAAATGGTGGACAGATCTATGGCTCAACGAAGGTTTTGCCAATTACGTTTCGTACTTCATTGGAGTGCCCCATGTAAGTTACGTGTAATATTAGTAAATTTCTAATGTAGTAGGTTCTGACTACCTTTTGCTCTTGGAGTTAACGTACAACAGATAAGAAGGGCTTGGAGGTATTGAATAAGAAAAGTTTCTTACAAACTTATTGTGAACATTTTTACAAATGAAATTTGTCTTCTATTCAATTCTAATTACTGCAAAAGTAATTACTTTTAAAATACTGCTACTCTTAAAGTAAACAACATTAAAAATTAAAAACTGGTTTTGTTACCTAGGGGCTAGGTAATCGTAAGATTAGCTATAAAATAAAAGACGAACAGTGTAGGGTGTAACATAGGGGAACTCAGATTTAAACAAAGTGAGTTTTATAATATAATTACTTAAGGTTGCGTGGGTGAGATTACATATCATACCAAAACCTTCTTGCTTTTAGGCTGGGCATTAGGCTGCCTAAGTCGTAGGTAATGAAAATATTGTTACTTTTCAGTGCGATTTTAGATAGCAAGTGTGTTTCACATTTTGCTTATTGTTTCTTTCTTTCTTATTTTTTTAAATCGAAGATGTGCCGGGCTTCTGCCTGCACTCTTCAAATCTTTTTGTCGTCAAGTCTAACAAACATCACACAATTATTCAACATGTGGAAATTGTGGATTACGGTCATCTTCGTTTACGGAATTAAAACTTTATAGATTCAGAATCAAATGCATAATTCTTGAGAACTAAAATACATGAAATTTAATGAAATTTGGGTATATACCTTTTCACAAAAACCGCTTTGGATTTCGGCATTCAAGACTTTTAGTTCCAGAATCAAACTCAGCAACTTTCAGAAATCCTTAGAGACTGAATTTTACGTGTGCCTTCACCTACGCTGGTGTACGTTTTTAGTATTGTATAAATTGTGGTAAATGCAAAAATGCAAGAGAAACCAAGCAGAGAGAAAAATAGTAATGTTGTAGAAAAAAGAAATGTAGCTTTCCGGTAATTGAAACCGGGACCTTTCGATCACTAACCCGATGTTCTACTCACTACACCAGGTGGGTAGATGCTGAATAACGATTTCCAAGTGCTATTTATAAGTAATTCAACAAACGGGTAAGAGATACCATTGGTAAAAAGTGACGTCATTTTCTGTGTAAGTCCATTACGGAGACACTCCTTTTCCTAGATATAGGTGCTATAGTTAGACTTTAGCTGCCTACAATAAATGAACCCATACCTAAACTTACGTGAAATTTTACCAACAGAATGGACATATTGTACAAACACTAGAGTTGAACTGCTGTTCATGTTCAAGATCCAGAAATCAAGGTTGATTATTTTGTGACGAAGTAAGTAACCAATAGCAACTGAACTTCCTTTCAGTATGGGTGTGGAGATGGAATGCTCCAGTGTGGGGGAGACGCTATAAAATATTCAGTGTTTCCATATATTCGGAGTTTCAGCGTTTTGCTCCTCAAGAGCTACAATCTTAGCTGATGAGGTATCCATTTCCCTTAGCCAACCAATATTACAACCACGACCTCGAGGCTTACAATTGAATAGAGCAGTTACTTCTTGTAAATGACATTTTTACAAAATGTCCCTTTTACCAATAAAATTTCAGAATGTCTTGAAATGAACCCGTTGGTAGTTTCCTTGTAGGTCAGACAACGACGAATAAAATAAGAACACAGCAATCTAATGGGTACGACATAAATTTTCCTAATGATAGAAAGTAATGTTTGACTTAAATGAAATCATATTTATCTTATCAATTATGACAAATATCTTCAGATTTTAATCATAATTGCTGACAAATGACAAACACAATGTCTTCGTTATCTGACTTTCCCTTCAAGCTAGTGATAACGAAACTGTCTTTCGATCATCAACATTAATCTATATAACTAATACACCACAGACATAGCAAAAGATGCCTATTCAATTGTACTATATGCCTTACATAGTTCTGGAGTTTGTTGTTAAAAAGCGAGTATTCAAGTTAACCTATTGCTGTGGATATTTCAAGTGTTGCGTTATCGCATTGCGTTGTTTTCAGCTGAATTGCCGAATTTCTCTTCGCATACAAAAACGATTTATATTGAATGTAAATAAATATAATGCAAAAGGACGTATTGAACTATTGAAGAAGTATGTTATTAGTTAACAGGGAGGTAATATGAGTGTATATACAAATTCCGTTACTGATTTGAATGTTTCGATTTGAAAAGTATATTTCATGAGAATGGAAGAAATATGAAAGGAAGGAACACCTTTTCGGTGCAGTATTATTTATTATTCCTCATTGTGTTGGGTTAGGTGAGGTTAGAAAAGTCTTGTTCGGTTTTGAACATTAGTTAAGGTGAAGTGCGTTAGGTTAGCCTAGATTAGAAAAATTACGTTACATATATTTATTTGTTCATTAATCACTTTCACACACTTCAAAATTACTCCCGCGAGAACGACGTGCACGCAACTGTGTTACTTCATTGATACAATACTGATAGTATTGCAACAAGCAAAATTGCTTCATTGTATGAAAAGGAGTCGTTCTAAAATACGTGAATGTAATACATAAAGTTTAAGTAAAATTGAAAATGCGAAATTAATATTATTACGGAAGTTGTCATTATGGGATACATAGTTTACTGTAGGACAACAGTTTTTCTACGTTTTATTTTAAATACTTGCAAAATATGTATTGTTAAAAACCGACTGCAGTACTCGAGTGGTTTAAGGTGTCAAGTTATCGTATAGAAAATTCCAGGTTCGAATACCCGCTGGGCATGGGTAGTTGAATTCAAAAATTTAAGGGCATATAGAATCGAGACGGTCTAAAATCATTAAGTGGCTCTATTTTATATACAAGAATGTAACCTATACAGTAGGGTGGGCCGAAACTTTTTTTAGATATTGGGGTTTGAGTTGTTATTAAAAGTTGTGCATTAATACCAAGTAAAGCCATGCCAAATATGGCCGTCCTAAAACAATATTTAACCGGACCCCTGGACCCCAAAAGGACCCGTTTTTTGCAAAACAAAGAATAAAAACGTGATAGCAGTTTCCACATTTTGGGGTTCGCGTAGTTATAAAAAAGTTGTTCATTGGTACGAAATTTAGCCATGTCAAATGTGACCCTTCTTGGCCGTTTTCATACTAAAATTTTCGCTTGCTCTGGGCCAGGCTATATATCTTTTGATCCGGCTGTGTTTCGGCGAACAAACATAACGTAACGGGGGCCCGACAAAATGATAATTTTGTAAAGGGCCGAATTTGTTTTTTAGAAATTTAAGTTTGAGTAGCATGCAAAAGTTGTAGAATGTTATGTTATGTTTGTTCGCCGAACACAGCCAGATCAAAAAATATCTAACCGGGCCCCGGAGCCCGTGAAAATTTTAGTTGAAAACAGCCAAAAACGTTTGACGGCGAAGAAGGGCCACATTTGACATTGCTAAATTTTGTACCAATGCACAACTTTTCAAAACTACTCGAATCCCAAAATGTGGAAACTGGTATCATATTGTTATTCCTTGTTTTGTAAAAAAAAAAGGCCATTTAGGGGTCCAGGGGCCCGGTTAAATATTGTTTTGGACCGTCATATTTGGCGTGGCTTTATTTGGTATCAATGCACAACTTTTGATGGCAACTCGAACCCCAATATCTGAACAAAATCGGCCCACATTTCTATACAGTATACAATATATATAACCGTTTTAACCTCGGTGAATTTGTTTGTACTATATTTAATAATTATGTTGCATTAACACTGCAAACTTCAATGCTTACAAAAAATAACACCGATCAATACCGGACATGTGTTTAAACTGTAACACCTAACCTGTTTAAGCCGTAGCAGTACATCTCGCGAATTAAGGTAACAAGCAATTTAGCTAGATATTGTGAGGCTCTTTGTTAAAATTATGCTGAAATTTCGCATGTTGTAATTTTGTTGTTCACCTATTTATACAAGATTTTCTATGATTACCATACAAAATAAATCAGGTTTTTACCCTTTGTTTAACTAATACGTCTGTTAGCAATAATAGCTACTAATTAATGCGTTTCTTCGATGGTTCAGATTACGCAGTTAAGTAGTTAATATAATTAAATGATCTCTAAATCTTCGTATTTGTGATTTACTAAAGTCGAAATCAGCAGCACTAGGGACATTTTTATTATAATTCTTTTAGCATCTATACCTGTTCATTTTCATGTATACTTTTAACCTGTACAAGGACTATTTTGTTCAACCTTCAAATTAAAATATAGCCACTATACCTTTCAATGTGGTCGCCAACAATTTTCAAACACTTACCGTAATGGGGCACGAACTTTGGTATCCTCTTTTAAAGAAAGATGACATTTGAGTAACATAGTTATGGAAAATAATTAGTTAGTATTTAAGATAGAAAGTCTAGGTATTCTAGTCGAACCCAAAGTATTTTGTAAATAGAGGCAGAAGTGTAGCGAAACCAGGGCGAGTCAGAGCGCAGCCTTGGTACTTTATTTTAGACATCAGTGACCTCCCTGTATCTTTGTGTTACTTAATTATATTTTCACATAGATAAACAGTGGAGACTAGATTAGGAAATCTTGTATCTTTACACTACAGCGGTGCTTATTGTTCGTGACTTTGTCTAATTGAAAGCCAGATTTTTAGTGAAAGAAATCACAAGTGTCCTGGTTAAGGCTTTACTAACAAGTACGGTTTATTACTCTTCTAGTAGGAGCGGCACTAATCGTATTTTTGCTATACTGCAAAGATACATTTACATGTATATTAATGTACACTGTACTTACCATACTCATACTTTAACAAACTATTCGTGAAACAAGTGCTTCGGTACTACTTTTCCTTCACTACAACTGAATAAAGGACCATGTAAGTTGATGGACACATTTTGCATAATCGTCACACAAACCTTTGATGAGATCAATCTATTACGGTGATTAGTTTATTCCTATCCCGTGGAATTTGGAGAAAGGCGATAATTATTGTATTAAATGCAATGAAAATGTCCAACCCAGAAGGATATATCCAAAGCGGTTGAAACTTGGTAAACTGAGATAGATGTTAACTAATAACAACTTCTAACATTAGGCAAGACGTACATGAGGTTTTGTATTAATGCACGAACAGTACGTTATGTACCCTTACATAGCTACGACGTTTCGTGCTGTCGTCTGAAACAGTATGTGGATGCCAAAAGCGGTTCCACAACACTGTAATTTGTACACCCTTCATTTTTACCACCAAAACATTAGCAATGATTGCTATTGGGCTAGATCAGTCGGTTTACAACGTTACAACTCTTCTGACACATTATTCCGCATTTTAAAAGTCTGTTAGTATAGTAATTAGTGATCTCCAAATCCAAAAAAAATAGAAATTAACTAGTTTCTCCAGATGATTGCTGCCATTAAGAACTTTTATTTAATTTCTATCTTATACTGCGTGAGTTTTCTGATTAAAAGATTAAATGTTGTAACATTATATGGTATACTTGTGAGAGAATTGCATATGAAATGTGCACTAAATCTCACTGCGATTAGACTTCAGATAGCACGCAAGTAAGTTTGGACTAGCCTTGATTTATCCTTACCATGATAAACTTCACGAATCAAGTTCGATGCAAAGTTGTGCCGAAATTGAAAATGGAAAAAATACTGTATTATCATTGGTTTTGGTTTACTGTTACAAATATGGCATACCAAGTGTGCTGCTGCAGAGTTGTGGCAAAATTGATAAAGAAAAACTTGCCGCATCAAATAAAAAAAATCATCCATGACGTCTATTACGAATAGTAGTCTACTTAACTAAGTGAAGAATAAATTACGGTCGCAAAGTGCTTGTGCTTTCAGCTTTGCGTAATGGTAGCGTGTTGGATTAATAACTGAAAGTCGGGGTTTGAGAAAGGTCTTTCATATTCTTTCTAAAACAAATTTACTTCATTTTGTTCGAACTTATAAATATTTGCTTCCTTTTCCTTCCTTCCGTATTTTTCAACATTTTACACAATTTTCAAACTTTTACGCATTTAATAAAAATAAGCTAAACAGTTCAGGTAAGATTATTAATATTTTCTCTCATTATACACAATACAAACACCAAAAACGCAATATGACATCGATTCGAGCAGTAAATTACACATCATTTTAATTGTCCTGACTAGGCTTGCTTGTGAAATATCAACGAAGCAGGCTTCTTAGCTGTAATACAGGATAAAATCATCTGTCTTAGTGTTGCATTAAAGCCTGTATGCATGCCTTTACTTCAGGAGCAGTCTTCTTAACATAAAAAGATTAACAAAATATAAATCAGTCAAGAGGAGGCTTTAAATCGTAGTGGTTAGATAGACAGACAATAAACAAATCTGAAGATTCTAGGTTCAACAGTTGACAAATTTGCGAACTATTTAGTATATAATTATGAAAGTAATTGACGAAGTTCGGCTAAATATGTGTGCTAATTAAAAACAACCATTGTTAATTACCTTCCGTTAAGATTTTTTGATGTTGACCCAACGAAAGTTTAGCAAGACAGGTTTGTAGCAAGTTTGAAGTGACACGTTTGTAGGAAATTTGTCACAATTCAATTAGTAATCCGTCTGTAGGCTTGTAGCAAGGTTGCAGACTAGCAATGCGAAATTTGCTACACACTTGCAGACTTGACATATCAAACTCGATGCAAATTTGCTGTAAGTTAACTGTGTTATTTGGGGCTGAATTAAATAAATACTTTCCTGCAGGTAGAGCCTAACTGGGATGCAGCAGATTTCAATGCACTTGACGTGCGATCATTGCCAATGGAGATAGATTCGTTTAGAGCGTCACATCCTATATCAGTGCCCATCAGGCATCCAACTGAGATTCAACAAGTTTTTGACACCATCTCTTACAGCAAAGGTAAGGCAGATCTCGCCTTTACGAATGCAATATTATAACAATAACTTTAACTTTGATAAAGGAGTGATTCGCAAGGTCAAAACTATCATACCATAAATAACAAAAATAATATTATCACGTGTAGTTTCACTTGATCAAGATGTAACTATATACAATAAATTTTGCTTTACATAATAAGAGCTAACTTTCTCATAGTATATACGTAGATTTAAGGTGGAGGTCTCCAACCTCATGCCATCGAATTATTAGTATAACAGATTAGATTCGGTAAATTGTATACCACTACTACGAAATTTCTAGTATCACTTGCGGAAATTACTCAATAGAAACTAGAACGGTAATGAACACAACCATTGTACTGAACTGTAAGGGTGACAAAAATTTCATTAGCAACGCATTAAATACTAGAATACCTAGTTCACTCTGACAGTTGATTTTACATCGTAACTTTATACATTCCACTTGTAGTAAGGGATATTACATCTATACTAATATTCTTAGTTTCTGTTGGTAGCATAAGATATTATATTGCCTAAAGCACTTAAAAATTAAATTCAAATGAGTCATTCTATATAGTCTTACTTTTGCAGATTCCGCCATTATACGTCAAAAATTGTACAAAAGTGTCTCAGCTTAACTTCAATATTTTCTACTAAATGGAATCCATTTTACATTTGCCTCTACATGAAATGGAACATTCGCTCTCAATTAACTGAACATACATATTAAAACCTAGTTGTGCTTACAACCATACAATTATTATTATTATTGCCTTTGATTACTGGGAATTTATTCTTTTCTATGTGCCCTCTGATGGAGAGCTCTTAATTCCTAGACCTATCTATTTTATAATATATGAACATTTCATTACAGTTCTACACGTTGCGGGAATTACACTTATCTGTATTATTGTTTCCAATCCTGATGTTCATAGTTCATCCTTCTTTGTGTTGTCTATAGTGTTTTCTACGATATCATTGTGGCTATTGATGATACATGTTCCATTTGCAACTGTTGTTCGACATTTTGCTGTAGTTTTTATATTTCTCTTGTTTTTTCTCTATTCCCTTTTCAAATTTGAAAGTTCTGGTACTGCTACATCTCTAAAGAACATTTATTTATTGTCTTCCTCAATTGCTGTCATGTTTGGTTTGTTGTGGTTAATGATCTGCCTGTTAAGATGAGTGCACATTCGTTACAGTACGCTTGTTTTATTTTCTTCTACTGCTTCTGGTTTGTAATACGGCTGTTCGTTTTATATCCTTTTGTGTATTTTCTAGCTAGTTTTTGACGTACTATGCTGAGTTGCTTTTATAACTATGTAAGATAATCTTTACTTTTCTTTACTAATTTCGTTATTTTTCACTCCATTCAGATAAACTTTGGTAAAGGAGATTTTTTTATGACCCAGTCTAGTAGCTTTCGACTTAGGTCCGTCATGATTCGCCTTTAGCTGTTAAAATTCACACCCAATCACCTTTCGGGACTCGAACCCAGACCGCCGCAAACCGCTCGACCATCCGACCGGCTTCACTGTATTCAGATTTTCCTCCATATATATATATATATATATATATATATATATATATATAGACAATATTCTAGCTGAATTAATTAAAGCAGGAGGAACGGCACTAATCAAGGAACTACATAAATTGATAAGTGCTATATGGAGAAAGGAATGGAAAATATCAATAATAGTTCCGATTTACAAAAAAGGCGAAAAATCGGGCTGTACCAACCTGTTACAAGGTATTTAGTTATATTCTATTAACACGCCTAAGTGTATACGTAGATGAAATAATTGGAGATCACCAATGCGGATTTAGAAGAAATAGATCCACGTTGGACCAGATTTTCGCCTTGAGACAAATAATGGAGAAGAAATGGGAATACAATGGGACGGTTCATCAGCTATTCATTGATTTTAAGAAAGCATATGATTCTATCAAAAGGGAAAAGTTATACAGTATCCTAATACGATTTGGAATTCAGAAAATATTGGTTCAACTAGTGAAGATGTGTCTCAGCGACCCCATAAGCAGAGTACGGAGAGGTAATAATATGTCAGATAGTTTCAAGATTTGCAACGGATTGAAACAAGGCGATGCCTTGTCACCACTACTGTTTAACTTTGCGTTAGAATATGCGATTTTAAAAATTAAAGGGGACAAAAAGGGACTATCATTGAATGGTTTAACTCAACTGTTTGTATACGCGGATGATGTAGATTTAATAGGGGGCGATATAAATGCACTACAAAGCAACACCGATGTTTTAGTAGAAGCATGCGATGAGATAGGTCTACAGGTAAACATAGATAAAACGAAATACATGATAACAAGCCCAAACACAGGGAATGAAGGAAATAAAAACATAAGAATTAGGGATGAAGTCATAGAGAAAGTGAAAACAAATTTAAATACTTGGGAGCATACGTTAAAGCAAAAACGAGGTCACGGAAGAAATAAAAAGTCACTTAGTATCGGGGAACGCATGTTTCTATTTAATTCAAAAACTTCTAACATCGTGATTAATATCAAGGAAATTGAAAACATATAGAACGGTTATTCTACTGGTAATACTTTACGGTTGCGAAAGTTGGAGTATGACACTAGCAGATGAACATTAATTACGTGTATTTGAATATAATGTTTTAAGAAAGATAATGCGGACCGAAACGGGACGAGATGACTGGAGAGTGGAGGAGACTGCATAATGAAGAACTCCACGGACTGTACGATTCACCAGATGTTGTAACAATAATGAAATCACGACGACTAAGGTGAGCAGGCCATGTAGCTCGGATGGGGGAAAAACGAAGATTATATTCTATCCTTGTTGGAAAGCCGGATGGAAGGAGGCCATTGGGAAGACCGAGACTTGATTGGGAGGACAATATTAGAAGAGATCTTCGAGAAATAGTTGTTCGTGGTGAAAATTGGCTTGATATTGCCCAGGATAGAATCCAGTGGCGAACGTTTGTTACTGCGGCGATGAACTTGCGAGTTCCATAAGCTATAGAGTTAGCTAGTTAGTTTATATAAAGGGTCATATAAAAAGTCTCCTCGTTTTTTTAGTACATTTTTGAACAAAAAATTTCTTTATTGAAAATCAATTTTAATCAAGTCCATATTGACCATTATTATCTATGACCTTTTGCCATTTTTCGGGTAGCTTCATAATTCCATCGGTGTAGAACTTCTGTGGTTTTTCGTCGAAAAACTTGGCCAAGTGATTTTCAGCGGCGCTTCGGTCGGCCAATTTTTGACCATCAAGAGAGTTTTGCAGAGACCGAAACAAATGGTAGTCAGACGGTGCAAGGTCCGGGCTATACGGTGGATGCATCAAAACTTCCCAACCAAGTTCCGAGTTATCAAAGATGTGTGTGGCCGCGCATTGAACACAACTGCCTTTGTGTTGGCCAATTTTGGTCGCTTTTTCTGGACTGCTTCGTTCAAACGGTCGAGTTGTGCACAGTACAGGACCGAATTGATGGTTTCGTCAGGTTGCAGCAGCTCATAATGGACGTACTGTGCACAGCTCGGTCCTGCACTGTGCACAACTCGACCGTTTGAACGAAGCAATTCAGGAAAAGCGACCAGAATTGGCCAACGCAAAGGGAGTTGTGTTCCATCATGACAATGCGCGGCCACACACATCTTTGATGACTCGGAACAAATTGACGGAACTTGGTTGGGAAGTTTTGATGCATCCACCGTATAGCCCGGACCTTGCACCGTCTGACTATCATTTGTTTCGGTCTCTGCAAAACTCTCTTGATGGTCAAAAATTGGCCGACCGAAGCGCCGCTGAAAATCACTTGGCCAAGTTTTCGAGGAAAAACCAAAGAAGTTCTACACCGATGGAATTATGAAGCTACCCGAAAAATGGCAAAAGGTCATAGATAATAATAGTCAATATGGACTTGATTAGAATTGATTTTCAATAAAGAAATTTTTTGTTCAAAAATGTACCAAAAAACCGCGGAGACGTTTTATATGACCCTTTATATATATATATATATATAAGCATAATCTAAACCCGATGACTGTGAATATTTTCCTTAATATTTTTTGTCCGGCATTACCTTTGATTTGATGAACCGATCTTCATTAAAATATTTGTGCTTTGTAGAGAATATTCTCGTAATAGTGTCATTGTAGTCTATTTTAACCACATATAAAGAAAGGTAGATAAAAACGAGAAATTCAGTTTTCAACATAAACCATTGAAAGATGCACCAGGTGTTATGACTCATATTTATATCTCTATCGAACCCAAATGACAACTATGATATTTATGTTGTGTGTTGTGCTAAAATCTACAGCATAGGATAACTTAAAGCCACTTATAAATTCAAAATTCAAATAGGATAATTTATCAAAACTAAATTGTTATACAATTAACATGGTTTGGATAAAAATTAACAAGCTTAATTTTGAAGTCCTGAAGTCGCTATTGCAAAATTTAAAGTAAATCAGTTATATTAACTTAACTTATGGGATTACTTTTACCTTTTGTGTGCTTTTTCAAGCCGGTGATTTTATTCTCACAAACCCATGTTTCCAAAATATATAAAATAATCATTTGCTTCTTTATTTTTCTCAACCATAAATATCAATCAATATAAGCTTTTATTGAGTTCCTAAGTTCGAACAAGTTGTACCCCATTATTCGTATTATCATTTTCTTCAGACAATAATATGGAATCAATTTATTAACAAACCTTCAAATACTCCTAGCCTTAGAGAGTTAAAATTTATGTGACATTTTACTTATATGTTTTAAAAACTATGTAATCTCTTAAACTTCATTATAATCTATTGTTCCATTAGAATCAGCTATTATTATTAGAATCAGCTATTATCAGTTATTATGTCTGTCATTTTCTAGAACCAAATATCTGCTTGCTATATTATGCCATAGAATAATTTTAATAATACGTCCTTTAGATTTATTCAAACTCTAGTCTCGATGTCAGATAAACTACCAGTTGGGAATTGTCACTCCCTTTGAACAAAAGCCGCCTAGCAGAGCAAAATACCTTTACCATCTATGGAACCAAAAATTTAGTTCATTTTTTCTACAAAATGAATTCAAAGAACTCTTCGTATTCAGTGCTTTAAAATATATTAACTTTGCATAATATGGCCCCAGTTGGTAGAACATTTATTACTATCTCTTTCAATTGCATGATTCTGGTTTAAGAACCGTTACGGATCATTAAATCGGGTGATTGGAGCCCAATTTATCATGTCTTTGGAAGCTCACAAGCTCGAGTAGGGCTATAATAACAATTCAATACGAAAACCACAGAAAATGAACGTGGTTTAATCATTTTCTTGATATTACAGGAGAACGTTTTAAAAGACCATAATCAGCATTTCATACACATGCACATGAAATAAACATTTGCTTGCAATAGGTGGACTATGCATATTCTCTTCTTCCATGATAGTGAGTTAAAAAGACTTTTCAAAGGACAAATGTATGGCACTCTTATCTCAATTTGACCACAAATGAACAACTGTGGTCTTCATGTATCAGCAACTTCACTGGATTGTCTCAAGATTTGAATCTTCATAAACACGTTAATTATTGTTACAACTTCGCAATACAATTTGATTGAAGCTTTGTTTTGAACTCTTGGACATCATTGTAGAAAAGACTTAAAATGTTTTAAATGCTTGGTATAATTCAACACCAGTAAATACACCTTATAATTCTGTGAACGTTAAGACGTACCGGTAGATTTATTTTGGCAGTAGTAATGAGACTTTCCCCGTGTAAGAGGTTATGGAATACTGTGTTATATATTTAAGTCAGATTTTTTGGGTAATCTATCATGCTCTATCAGTAGCAATTCGGGAATAGTGCAAACCATATGTATCTGTTAACTACTAACGCCTAAGCGTTAAGGGATAAGTAATGTACTGTTAAGAGATAGATATAACACATAATAATAAGTACTGAATGATATTGTATTAAGTAATTTAGTCAGATATAACCTTATATTTATTAATAGATAAAAATAGCAGGAACGTTGCATTTAGTAAGCTTTGGAGTGGTGATGAAATTGGCTGTTGTACAAAAGTTGGTATAAGTATCGCCAAAGCATTTATGTAGTAATATGATGTTATCTACCATGCAAGTAATTTGAGGATGTATATATTATGTCAGATATTGTTGATGCCATTAATAGTTGAGAAAATATAATAAGGGTGATTGATATATAGAATGGACCAGATATTTTATCGTTATAGATGTTTGGAAGAGTCACAGTAAAAAATAGACAGTACTTTCACCTTAGAAGTATGATGGCGAGGAAAATAGAGTAGAAATCACAGTATCATTGCAATATGTTCGATTAATTAATAGCAATTAATATATAAATAGTAATTTCTTTGCTCTGATTCACAGGTTGTCTTGTTTTGAGAATGCTGAACAATTTTCTAACCGAGAGGACGTTCCGCCAAGGCCTAACTACGTACCTAGACGACAAGAAATATGGGAATGCTGAGAAAGATGAGTTGTGGGATTATTTAACTAGACAAGCTCACAAAGATGAAGTCTTGAACCCTACAATAACTGTGAAGCAAATTATGGATACATGGACGATGCAAATGGGATATCCACAACTCAGTGTTACAATGGATTATGGCAATGGGCTTGTTTCTCTCGAACAGGTTGGAATCTTGTTTTAAATATGCGTATGGTGTGACATCCAGTAACGAGCACCCTACCAGTAATGAGCACTACTACCACTTTTACCCATGATTTTTTCTTATTACAATGTTCTCGTGATTAATCAAACATGTAAGAGTCTCTGTGATTGGTCCATCACAGATTATTTCAGTTGTTGGTTCCACATGTTATGTGACAGTAAAATTGCGGTTTTGAAAGCAGGCTGGTGATGATGTGCAGCAGCATATAGCTGAATATTGAATATAGTTTGAGTTGTCACGTCTTATTTTGAATTTCTCGGTATTTCAAGAATCCTAGAAGACAAATTATTTATTTTCTATTTGTCTTATTATATACAGGAAAGTGGGGGAATCGCGACCAGTTGGATAATGCCGCTCATCAATTTACCCGGAAAGTACGAATGTGGAATCAATCCTTACTCTGTCATATCCTAGAGCTGTGAGTGGGCATTCAACAGGGAAATGTATTCGCGCTCTTTTCGGTGTTTTATGTGGAAGAAAGTATTTTGAACTACTGCGTTCGAAAATGGACCTTTTGTCAAATTAAGTATTAGTAATATCTATTTTCTGTATTAGATATTGTTGTCGTTGAACGTATTGATATCGAGAGAGTCAAATGTTTATTAATTTCTTCTCACTTCTGAGAAATGTGAGGTGAAAACGGTAATTTGTCAGCATTATGAAAGAGGTGTATTGCCGCCCACTCTGGCCGGCATTTCCCCAAGACAGACAATGCTTGACTATGTACACAAACGTACTCTCTCCTTTTTGTTTACTTACGATAATCCAAATAGATGTTACATGGAGCCAGAAAACAAGTTTGTTATACTTTAGTGAATATTTAACACCCAATAATTACGCATCATAGAAGCTACTTGAAGTTTTAGCGTTAAAAATACAATTACCACGTTATTGTACGCACAACATTGCATCTAATTCCTGTAATTGGCATAAATAATTAGTTATAATTTTAAAATATTACCTTTTTATGTATCATGTGCAAGAATCGTAATTTGGGCGACGTTACCCGAACATGGGAGGCATTACTCGAACATAGGCGCCATTACCCGAACACAGATGGTGCGATTCAAAAACGTATACTGATTTCTGAGCATTGTTTTCAACAGTAGATCTTCGTGGTGTTTGTTAACTAGCCTATGCCCTACAAACCCATGTATAATTTATTACAAAAGGATATAAAAGTACGGAGATATTAAAATTTTCAATTAAGTGGGCGCCAATCCCCCACTTTCCTGTAAATATTAAATATACTCACCTTACATTGTTTGCAGTCTGAAATCATTTTCTTGTGAGATGCTCACTATTGGATTAGTAAAACTGCCATCAGCATGTAGTGGGCTCTCCGTACACAATGTCAAGGATTGAAACAGTACACCTATAAGTCACCAACACATAAATAGAAGGGAAAGGTGTGTCCTTGAACTGAGTGTTGATAGTTTTCTCTAACTTTAGGTAGAATGTATGGGAGCTTATTATGGACATGAACAACGAGTACGTGTAAACCTCTATTTATTTTCTTACTATTAATTTTTTATACCTGGAGTGAAAAAGGGCTCAGGTCACTTGAAATATGTAAATAATGTAGGCCATATATATTATTTTCTAATACACTGGTACTTCATTTTAAATTAACATGTTTCTTGTACTTTTTTATACTTGTGGTCTATTTCCAAAAGCGCCTGTCCACCAGAATATACAGAAAGTAAAGGACAAAAACAAATATTACCAGTAAAAGTTTACATATTTTATCTTTACCAATTATTTTTTCTGATAAAATGGACAATCTTGGTAAAGTAAAACTTCTACCATTATTTCTAATATAGCCATGGCTGCAAATTTTCCCTAGCTTTTAAAAATTAGAAGTGTATTACAAGTGTTTTTGTCGATTTCCCAACATTTATCGCGCTTGGACAAAGATGTTTTTTGAAATAAACTACACATATTATTACTTGTTAATATTCACTACTATACAGTGTACTTAGTTTCCAAATTTACAATTTCGTTTTCAATTAAACTTAATTGAATTCAATATAGTGATGGTCTTTAGGCATCTTTGGACCAGGCCGAACTATATTTTCATGTTTTATATTGGATTTATTCCGTATAGTAAGGGAGCTAGGAGAACCCAACGTGCACCCCCCGGACCTACCGGGACTATTTTTTTTTTTAATCTTTAGGGTCTAAACAAAATTTATAGTTATGTCGCACAAAAATAAAACTGATTTCAGACCATAATGGCGCCAATTTTGGTCGAAAATTGGTAAAAACTAATGTTTGCAATATATTTCAATGAGCCCATACGTGCATCCTCTGATCTATCGGGACCAATTTTGTATTAATCCTTATTGTATAAATAAAATTTATAGGGATTTTACCACAAACTTAAGTTGACTTTTTATCAAAGTGGCATCCATTTTTAATGGAAGATTTGTCAAAGACGCCCTTTTTTGTTTCTTTTTTCAAAGGACAATTAAGTTTTGAGATAAAAATATTTAAAACATCCCTTAAACTTCAAACCCGAGACTGTGTTATTGCCGTGGCCCAAATAAATGATAATTATACGATAAGCGCCCCCTCCCCCTTCCAAATCTTCAGCCTCAACGCCCAAATATGGGGAACAGAAAAATGGAAGCTGATTAAGTAGATTGTATGAAGTATCAAATGCTAAACCGATTAATTGTACCACGTATGTACTTTTCTACCATGTAATATTCCTTCATGAAATTTACAGCATATAGACATAATTTATAGCTAACTCCGAGCAAATTTAATTTTCTCAACATTAATATTTTGCAATTAAAACCATTAGTCTTAATGCATGTGTCTCTAGTGACGAAAACTGAGTAGGCTGTGAAGCTTACCATCCTGTTGACTGTGGTTTCTAGGGTTTTACGAGAGGTACTCTCTAATTATGAGAACAATTCAATTTTTTGGTGGTGGGAAGTACATTATCTCCCGGATTTCAAAGAACTAGACCCTGAGATGCTAATTATTTTTAAAAAATAATCTTATCTAATCCTTATGGACTAGTAGTTGGATTTACGGACTTCGGATCAGAACAGGGGTGGCACACAGACTCGAGTCATGCTACTAGTTGTATTGACTGAGGTTTCCAAGGATTCTCTCTATTTGACCAAAGACAAATGTTTAGACGTAAATGAATACTCTGTTTCACCATTAAGTGTTGAGAACAGTGATTCCGCCAGGAAAACCTCCAAATGCTCCAGAGCACCCTCCAACTTCAAAATCTATATGGTCAAAAACCGATATAAACCATGCAAAATTCCTTTTACACCCTCAAAATTTTGACTTTACCCCCCCCCCCCCCACCAAACTGAAAATCCTGGCGGAATCCCCGATTGAGAATTTTACAGAACTCTAGCTAAGTAAAATAATAGTTTCTTTTCAACATTTATTGTTATGTATAAATATTTACATTACGTGTTTGTTTTCTTTTCAGTCTAGATTTGTATATTATGATGAAAAAGATAATGTATCAGATAAAAATGTGGATGAAAGATATCGCTGGTGGATTCCATTATTGTTCACCCCTGAGTCCCAAAGTGACTTCAACACAACGAAGAACGATCTATGGTTGCAACCAACACAGAACGAAGTAACGGTTGAAACCTTCACGCAGAAACTACAGTGGATTTTATTTAACATCCGAGCAACAGGTATTTAGATTTAACACAAGTAGTGTTTGATTAATTATGATAAAATACAACGTAGGTACATTTGTAAATACTGCATTAGATTTTCCACCGTAAGTGTGTCTTTTCATGTACGAGCTCATCCTTGCATCGCTTGCAACTTGGTCTAGTAGGCAACAGGGGAATCACGTCGTCTATTTTTATTGGTAGCTAGATCAAATAGTAGGCAAAGCATATAGACAAGCTCACACATTCCCTTACGTTTCAATATTGTTATTTGAAATTTCAAAGTACGCAGATATAAAGACAAGTAAAAGTATTTACTAGCAATTTTTAAAGTAAATACTTGGACTGGTATGTATAAAAATAGAGAGCTATTCCCATTTTACAGGAGACTGCGTGATTAATACGCGACCAATCGAAAGGTATAGGCAGTGCTGGATTAAGCTATTTGAGGGTCTTGGGCTATTGACTCCCGTCCTGGGCGATTCTGTTAGGATCTCTACTATCTAACCATTGTAATTGTAAGGGTAACTTATTTAACTTTGGTGGGACCCCTGAACGAGTAGGGATCCTGGGCTGCAGCCCTTTTAGACCTCCCCCGCTTAATCCAGCTCTGGGTATAGGAAATGAAAATAGGCTTCATCCTGAGTAAAATCATACATTTTTTTCCCTCCAAACATCGGCAAAGTACCTTTTTCGTCATTTAAAAATGAACATTCAAGTATATGGGAGACGACAGTATTTTACCATTTCCGAAGCAGAAGTAGGAGATGACCTCAACTATCTTTTGATAGCTTGTATAGCTACTTAAGCTCCTTCGGAGTGGCCTATAATCCTTTCCGAAAAACATCGAGAACTTAGGGTTTTCTACACTTACGCTCAAAGTTTATTGTCGGGGCAACTTTCTCGCGATTTCCGGACCAGGCATAGAAGGTGACCTCAAATAGCTTTTGATATATTGTAGAGTAAATTAAACTTCGTCTAAAGAGCCAATAATGTTTTTGTGAACTTAGTGCTTTCGGCACTTATGTGAATTGGACACTTTGTCGCGATTTCTGACGAGGGGTAGGAGATGACACAAGTATTTTGATATGTTGTATAACAAATTAAGCTTCCTCTAAAGGGTCTATAATCTTTTTCGGAAAACATCGGCAACTTAGTGCTTTCGTTAGTTATGCGCAAGGAAGTCTATAAAAGGCGGATACTTCGTCCCTATTTATGGACCAGCAGTAGAAGGTGGCGTGAACTATCTATTCACATGTTGTAGAGCTATTTGGGCTTTGTCTATAAAGCCTATAATAATTTCCGCAAAACATCGGGAACTTAACGGTTGCGGCATTGATGGGCATGGAAGTTTGTCGCGATTTCTCAAGCAGGGGTAGGAGATAATAGAAATATATTTTTAATATATGCGTTAGAGCTAATTAGGCTTCATGTAAGAGCATTTTCGGAAAACAAGGGAACTTAATGTCACCTCCCACATGCTTCCATGCCCATAAGTGCAGAAAACTCTAAATTTCCTATATTTTCTGGAAACTATTATAGTCTCTTAGGGGAAACTTAATAGTTCTACAACATATCAAAAGGCATTTGAGGTCACCCTCTACTTGGTTCAGAAATCGCGACAAACTCTCCCCACACATTGACTTCCATGAACATAACTGTCAAAAACACTAAGTTGACCATATTTCCCGAAAACGGTTATAAGCTCTTTAGACGACGTTTGATTAGCTCTACAAGTTATGGAAAGCTAATTGTGGCATCTACCATCCTTCGTGAAGAAATCGTGGCAAACTGTCCCATCTCATAGATTTTCGAGCGCATAAGTGCCGAAAACACTAATTTCCCAATGTCTTTCGGAAATGATTATAAGCTGTTTCGACGAAGCTTAATTAGCTCTACAACATATCAACACATAGTTGAGATCACCTCGTACTTCTGCTTCGGAAATTGCACAATACTGTCCTCTCTCCCATACTCCAAGTGCCGGAAAATGTACCTTGCCGATGTTTGGCGAAATAAATTATATGATTTTACTCAGGACTATTATCTTTCAATTGGTCGAGTTTTAGACACACAACTTCTTGTAAAGTGGGCATAACTCCTTACTTAAACTTGTAGTATGTGCTAATCTTTCAAGTAAATACTTGAAAACAATGTACATAATAATTAGTTTGTATTAGATACTCCAAGTAAATACTTATTATTTCTTAAGTATGATGCTGTTTATCAGACTTATATCTTTTACAAGAGTAAGCATAGAAACATTCATGCAGTTTCGGGCGTAAAAAGTGAAGAAAAATCGAATATTAACAAGTAACGATGTATACCGATTGCTGTATAGTTTTGAAAAAAAAAACAACAAAAAAACGTAAGGTCCTCGGCGGACTCAGTTTTAGGAGATGATGAAGAAAGAAGGGGTGCTCTCTCTACAAAAGAAAAAATGGAGGTATTTCTAAGCAATGGAATATTCTGGATTCACAGCTTGGACTACCATTCCAAAAAGTAATAAGATTTCCAAGGAGAGCACAGAGCTCACACATAGTAATAGCTAATTCTTAGAAAGTAATGTAATTGGCTACTTGTAACATCTATCTACCCTACACGAATTTCTTGTCTTGAAAAAAATTTCGTATACACCGTGTATATCACCTTTTCTCATATGGCGATTCATTTGTGTATGAACTCAATTCGTTTCTGAATTTACTTATTGCCTTAGGCATTTTAGGCTCAGATCGGGATAGGGTAGTGGAAAGGTAGTCAGCCTGGGCTTAGTTTGTAGGTACCATTCCGGCATTTGCATAGTGTGCCTGAGGACAAACCATGGAAATGAACTTAATTCCTTCTTCCTAGTTTATAAACTTCCTAACAAACTGACAAAAAAGGACTCTCCACATTTATTTCACATCAAAATAAACGACCAAATTACTAACGCGAATTTGTCCGAAGCTTTTACCTGTTTTAATACTGAGAAACTTCTTTCAACACTCGTTGTAGTTGACAGAAATGTGAAAATGTTTGAATTGAACATTTTAACTCAATTACATCGATACTATCTTGGTCAATTTAAGTATATACTTTGAAACTTTCTAGTATTTACTTTTTTTGGGTAGATTTCGAAAAACATATACCTATTGAGATCGGTACGATATCTAAGTATATATTAACACGCTAGCGGCCATAATTTTGAAGAAATTTGAACCAAATTTTTATATGTTGTTTCTAGGCTTAATAGCTCGGTTAATTTCGTTAATGAGCAAAATCGGCCTCCATCTTGGATCCAAAATGGCCGCCGAACCCATTGCTGTATAGAATACACAGCCTAAATCGCTGGGGCTATTGAAATCAAATTTGGCATAAAGGTAAAACATCACTGTTTGATTACGAAAATGTTACATAATGAATTCAATAACGCCATCTTGGATCCAAAATGGTTGAAGCAAGAAATCTATTTTCCATATCGTTTGAGCTAGATATACGAAATTTGGCATAAAGGTGTATTGTCACTAGTAGTTCAACAAAATATTACGAAATGTTGAAAACGTCGCCATCTTGGATCCAAAATGGCCGCCCAAAATCCCATTTTGCACATTGTTTGAGCTGGATAAATGAAATTTTCCTTGAAGGTGTACCATCACAAGTGGGTCACGACAATGTAAAAAAACTTTCAAAAAGTCAACTTGGATCCAAAATGGCCGCCCAAAAAGCCCAATTTCCAAATCATTGAAGGTAGAGAAACGACATTTTCTTTTAAGGTGTATGACCAAGAGTAGGTTACAATAAATGGGGCAAACCTCCCATTGACAATAACAAAATATCATTAAATATACAGGCTTTGATGAATGTGTGATCACTCCCTGTTAGTTCGGCGCACTTAATTAACACAGTTTATCTTTGTATAATACTTTCTGACAATATCGGAATTGAAAAACAAGATTAATAATTATAAACAACTTATAAAGTTATCTCAGAGTTTTCAATGTTGCATTATAATCACTTGTTAACAGTTAGAACAATTCTGTCCTTATTTGCAGCGTTCCTTAGAGTAAACTACGACCCTGTCAACTTGGGCCTGTTGAGTGAACGTTTCCTGACGGCGAACTTGGGTCAAGAATCTAATTTAAATAAAGCTTGTCTGATTGACGATGCGTTTGAGCTAGCTATAGTAAATAAGCTGAAATACAGTGTTCCCTTCGACATGTTGCTTTACATAAGAGAACAAAATAATTATCTGATATGGAAAGCTGCATTAAGTAAGCTTAGCTTAATTCATAGATTGATGAAAAGAACTGGTGAATATGGAATGTTTAAGGTAAGGAAAGTAAATTTATATGCCTTAGAGTAAATAAATTATAATTTTCTCGCTTACTTTTTATAAGATCTTCATTTATTTAATGACCAAGAACAGAGTTTTGCATAAATAGATGGTGCAGAACTAAAGGAAACGAAACGCCAATACTGCAAGTGAGTACAATGACAATAACAGTGAAGCAAATTGAATCCCCCATATGCCATCCCACAGGGACGTCACTGGAAGATTGTGTGCCATCGAACAAGTAAGATTACGTATTGAAATTAAGAAGTTCGTGGGAATACCTGCCTGACAGTAGCGACTGCAACGATTGGTAATTCAAAGTCAAAAATAGATAGTTATTCTATTCTGAAAGGACAAATAACCTACCAGAACAATCATAGCACTTCAGAATGTAATTCTTGCATGGAAAATACTCGAAGTAAAATAAAATTTTAAAAGAATGAAAGCAATATGTAAATTGTATGAATCTTCAGGGTACGCCTAACAGAACGAACATCGAGTTTGTGCTAAGCCATTTTTTAAGAACAGCGTTATCTAATTATGTCATGCCTCATTCAGCCAAGTGCGGAAATGGACTACCTGTTATTTATGCAATTCCATCGAAATTTCTGAGATATCTGACCTACAAGAATACATTTATACCCATATAGAGAAGATAGGCATATGTTAAACGGAAATTTTGATATGAGCTTGGAAGAAAGACGTGCTTTACATGAAATGCCATTTTTATAAGTTTTTTCATAACAATATAGATTGTAGTAAATTACCTTATTAATTTCAGATGCACCTTCTATTCCAGTGAATTACTTTGTTAATTTCAAGTTCACGTTCCACTTCGAAATACATGACTGAATAACTTTGAGTTTTCCTACTGTGAGAAACTACGAACAAACATGTTTAAGATATCACCAACATGGAGAATAAATACAATCCATAATAGTATAAGAAAAATGAATCGATCACTGTCAAAAGGGAATATGTGCCATTAAAAGTACATCGCACATATCCCCATTTAATAATGACCAATTCAAATGGTTAGAAAACTGGGAATTATTACTGTCAGGATTAAAATATTCTAAAGAAATTTAATGAATGAACAAATTACGATAAGACTTCAATTTCCATATGTGAGTAAAATTTACTCAGTGATAAAAATAACGTTTGCTGCATCTAAATGTCTTAAGTACTTCCACATGATCTCTACCCATGTCAAAGCACAAACTCCATAGTTTAGTGGAGTTGCAAAACCTACGCTGCAACATATTGACTGTGATAGGTCTGCTGTTACCCTGATACAATGAAGGACAACACCATTATGTCATTTACTTTACTTTTTGGACCTTGGACTCGATAAATACTCATGCGAAAAAGTCTGAAGCGATTAGTTATTCGAGTTGTATCAGCCTTCACTAGACTTTGTGCAGTTCGTTCATTGACGTTTGAGTATGGATATAAGCGTGAAATTAGACAATAAATACGATTTTAATTACGACATTTCTTCAATGAAATGGATAGTAATTTTAGAAGCTTCCATTGTAGTCAACACCGTACAATATACGATTAAATCAGATAATCTCATAATACAGGTAAACTCGTGATAACTTTCGCCTGTTCTACCACGAGCGTGACAAGAGGTCAAAACCTTACAGGTTTTTCCGTCTGTAGCAGCTCATTATGGAAAGCTTTCCACGAATTGTAGGAACTATGAAGGAAAATATAGAGTAGAAATGAGTTGTTGTCTAAAAATTGTGTAATAAAAATATCGTTAATTAATGTTTGTATTCTGCAAGGTTTTAGATATATTGTCGGCAGAAACTTCAGAAATATTACTGCAAGTAAAAAACTGCTCGATATCGAAGCAGAGACTGAAAGGTAGATGAAAATATTTGTTTGTATCCTGTTATGTTTATTGAGAAGCGTTGAACCGGTATTGCCGCGCCGGTGGTTAATTTCTTAGCTGACAGCAAGTTCTTCGGTCCTAGTCTGAATAGTTTTAAACGAAACATAAACACATCAAAACAGTTATATGATTCTAAAAGTGTTTATTATGTATGTACAGTTTTTGCTATATAAAGCGTTTTGTAATTTGATGTAGTAAATGTTCATATGGAAGTAAAAATTTAATAACTGGGGGGGATCAAGGGGAAGCACTCTTGTGAAAACAAAGGCATCATTTAAAGTTGGAAGTATAGTTCCATGTTATTGTGCCTTCTGGGATTATGTAGGTTAAATATTGAAGGTACTAATTTTGAAAAATCCTCCAAGTAGGGATGGTATCGAGACGAGACGAGACGAGAATGGCATCACTCCCGTTTTCGCCTCGAATTTTTAGGGACGGTCTTGGTCTCGGTCTCGATTATAAACCTCAGTCTCGTCTCGGTCTCGGCACGTCAGTCTCGGTCTCGTCTCGAGAGTCTCGAAAGACGATAGACTTTAAAAAGTTGCGGTCCCTTGACTTATTTGAAATGGGTTTACAGGCTTCCGATCTCAGTACAAGAACAATAATATTAGTATGATATTAACATAATTTGTTACATAGTTAATTTGAGGTAACTTAATTTAATTTGATTGAGGTGAGGTTAATTTAAGTTAGGAATGCTATTCTGAAATAGAAGGAAAAGCATTACGATTTTTAAAGTAATTTAAAGCTTTAGTTAGGATATATAGAATACCAATAAGTGAGATACATGAAAATATTTCTATTATGGAAACGAATCCATGCTGTACCACAAATTGCGAAACTGATATACGTAACGTTTAAGTTTTGCTATTTATAAATTATAATTAAATGGCTGAATAACTGTTACGTCGAAAATGATACAATTTACATTTTATTTCAAGTTTTCTACCAGATAGATTTATAGAAATAAATGAACGTTAAAGATTTTCTGATGAACGTTAAAGACTATTAAAGATTTTCCGAAGAATTCCTGAGAAAAGCTAGGCAACGATAGGTACCTGGGAATTTTCAGTAATTTGGTTAATAAAAGGCATCCATCACACAGTTCTCAGGAATGCTGGGATCATAAGAAAAAACACAGAACTTTCAAGGAGATTTTAACACGGGTTCTTTACTAAAAAATCCAGCTTTGTACAGACTGCTCTAAATTTCCAGTTAAAAGAATGCAGTATAGAACAGCGTTCCGCGAACTATGGTTCGCTCTTGGGCAGGCGCAGGGTAGTAAGTTGAACCTACCAACCAATAAAACTGGCCCGCAGTTGAAAATAGTTTGCGGAACACTGGTATAGAATGTTAGAATTATGTTCGTTGAATATTGAAGATATAAACTAAGTTGATCCCACGACTTACTCCGCATTTTAACCATTTATGTAATTGTCAGTTAAGGTTCGGGATTCCCATTCACTCAAAATATTTCTCATTTCTAACAAAATAAGAACTGACAAAATGGCGGCAGCAAACTCTTGATCAACGTTGCATGTATAGATAAGATAAGAAGCAGTTTTCTCATTCTGCTCATGTGCAGAACTGAAAACGGAAAATATCCAGATAATCATACGAAAAGTATCTGAGTTTTCCTTCAGTACAGTGAAACAACAAAAATTACTAAAAATTCTGAGAATTCCTAGAAACGTTAACAAAATATTTAACAATGTGCAGTACGTAGCGAAACTTTTACTTATTATGTACAGCTATGGACATAAAGATTGTCGCATGTCTTTAGAGATTATTTCCCAAATTCCCAGCTATTTCCCTCGCAGAGGGAAATTTCATGCAGTTGAGGGAAGTTCCCTGACCTTGAAAAATATGAACATAATCCGACATTAAAGCCCATTACAGAACAATTGTGATATACGTATATTGTAATTATTTGCACAAACAAATAAGGGATTACAAATCAAAGAGAAAATTTAAAAATAATATCAATAAATTAAACACTGAATGTCGTATTAATCCATAGTCTTACATTGAAATCTAGTAAAAACACATGTTGATATTCGGTTAATAGGATGGATCAGTGGTTATCGTGCTCGACTCATAATGAATTTTAATTTTGTCATGGGTTCGAATCCTGGTCGTTGATCATATTTTGTAATTGTAGATTAATATAGATAATCTTCACTTTTATCATCTTTTAAGTTTGATATCTAATTCAACTATGATACTTTTATATTTTACTGTTAATTTTAAAGTTATTTCAAGAAGCTTTCTACCATTCTTAGTTAGGAAACGTAATCTGAAAACTGATGGGTTTCTCCTTAGAAGAACCTAAGAATGTAATGTGTGTCCAAAATGTTCATGAATAAAACAATTTAGTGATTGCTGATTTTATTTGAACGCTAGTTTTAATTGCCCCTGCTCTCCTGACAAAATAATAATTAATGAGATCAGAAGCTTCAAGTTACTTCTTGAATTTAGGTATTTAATTTTTATTCAGTATTTTGCAGAATTTTAATGCTTTTTTTAGTTCACGGCACGTTAAATATCTCTTGCATAGAGATAAATTGTTTGTGTATAAATAAAATGCATGGGAATTTTGAAACGTATAAATAAAATTTACATACTCATATAAAACCCCAGACGCTTCTGTATGTCTGCCCTTTCAGCGGCTTTCGAGCACTTCTCGTTGGAGTGGAAGGCTGACTATTCTTGGATAGACTGGATGTTTTTTAAATTAATTAATCAGTTGCGTACATCAACCTCAAACCTCAGGTATCAAAAATTCACTCTTCATTAAGCTAAAAAAAAGCTGAAATTCGCCATGAAGGTTGATTTTAAAAGCCATAGAACACAACATTCAACAAGTTTTCTTTTCTTTCTAATGAAAGAAGATTTTGAAAAGAGAAAAAATAATTTAAAATGTTTAACTAGAAAAACTTATCAATTTAAACCAACATCATAAATTGACTTATTGCATTATTTCTGTCACGAACA
>JAGDQP010002254.1:0-14006 GCA_022664845.1 Lepisma saccharinum
AGCCCGGCCGCCATCTTTGTCCGCCATTTTGGAGGTGACGCGCACATGGGATTTTAGGGGACTTTTTGGATTTCATTTGGGAAGTCACAAAGAGCAAATCCTAAAAAAAAAAAATATAGCTTTTTATAAATTATTTCAGCTCGAACAACCATTTTTGATCCTTCATTTACTGAGCCATTTGGAGAATCTCGTACGCAGCTATTGCTCAGTTTTGAAACATGCATTTTTGGATAGAGCAGGTTTGAAGTCTTTGAGAATACCATTCCGCATAAGTTCTACTGTCAATCGTATGGCAATAAAAAGCTCTAGAGTTCATTTTCCTATGCTTTTGGCAGCCTGTAGTGCCGAAACGAAGCATTTTTAGCCCTCATTTTGTTTGGAGCCTTTTTTAACGACTTCCAAAGTTTCATTTTGCGCTTTCTAGCGGCTTTTTGCTACTGATGTGACGCATTTCTTTGCTGTTGTTGACAACACTGTCCTAACCTAACCAATTCTCACTAATTTTATTAAATTTCCTGGTGCGTATATACATAAAAAATAAACATAACCACGCCAAGGATTTGAAGCCGGTCCTACGAATCAGGTTTTCTATACGTTAACCATTAATTTCAAGCTAGCAATTCCGAAGCAGCTGCTTCTGAGGTTCACGCAGTGCTGCGCCTGCGCGAAAGTGTTGAACATTGTTTCCATATGAGCTCTCCTTACACGCAAGTGTTGAGAGGAAGTGATCGCAGATTTGGACACAGGGGCCTCGATTTGTGTGGCTGTTTTTAATCTATTGACTCTAGAGTTGACAGGTTCTTTTAGTTTAGGTCAACTTTCTCTATCTTAAAGAAATCCCGCTTGTTTCACTAAACGCCTTTTAGTAGGGTTCTCATCGTGGTCCCCCTAAAGTTTTATTAAACATTTATTCATCCTTGTTTGTTTATTTGTTACCATCAGTGTTTTTAGTTTATTCGCATTTAGCAGAGACACCTGTTAGCGTTTCGGTGAACTATATGCTACGAGTGGATCGTGTATAATAAAAAAATAATCTGACTTTTCTAACATAAACCTAACCAATGACAGTCAGCTTTGTAAAGTTTCGAAAAGAAAAAAAAATGAACCCGCACGGATTATAACCACGCTAGGAACTTGCAAATAGCGATTTCGAAGCTTTACTTACAGAGCACGTATTACGTCACACACGTGTGCATGATGCGGTCTTGTTGCATAGCCGCGAGACTCTCTAGCTAGAGCCAGTTACACAAACAAAACTGAAATTAATCTACATGTTGTTGTGTAATGGCCTACTCAAAATATGATATAACATAAAATATATCCTCCCTGCCTCTGCCTTATACACCCAATTAACAGACTCTGGGAGACATCCCTCGGTAAGCACTCTTCCTGGGGCAATGTAGTCTTTGGATTGACACAAAGATTGAACTGCGAAAAATGAAACAGATCTCTTGCAGACGAAATAACTCGTTAGAAATTAAGCATATCGATTCGGACGCCAGTCAATCATCAAATTGTTGGTAATAAAAAAAACAACAGCCCCTAGCAGATAGGCAGCGCCGCCACACAACCAGAATACCTAATGGGCCAGACGAAAACTTCGTGCGGTTCGAGTGAAATTAAACGTGTTCAGAGATATATACCTATCTTACTCCTTAAGATCTTAATAGAGGGATACGAGGTATTAGTATATTGCTAGGAATCAAATTCTTTCTTCCAAGGAGAATTAATCATTTATTTTGTGCTTTTTTACTTTAAAGTTGTTCAGAGTGACGGATATCTTTAAAATTGCAGTTGCTCAGCTGTAATGGAGAAATCTATTATCATAATTGTGATACATAAGATATCCCAAAAAACGCGACTCTCCCCTTTAGGACGAACAGTCCTACACAGTCGTCTATCCTGTAACCGAGCAGGTTGCAGGTCAAATAAGAGAGAAAAAAAGATGGTCGGAAACCCTCGTAATCCTAATGAACCAAAGACCGATCAGGTCTCAGTACCTATCCTAATAAAGTTACTTTTAGGCACATTAATAAAACACATGTACTTCTTAACTTTGCCTGGGCAAACAGCAAACAATTTGCGGATAGCTCGCGCAAGAGTGAAGATGTAGTGACTGATCCACATAAAATCCAGGATCGATAAATCTTTCCTTTCTCAATTCTAGTCTAGTCGAGAATTCATGATATAAATTAGAATCTTAGAAGAATAAACGTTTATCTTTTCCAATTATAAGCTCAAAAAGTGGTTTCTCTAATTTATAACAGATACCTCTCCAGTAAGTTTTGTAAAGGTTCTGGGGAGTGAGATTTACTAAAAACTAACCCTTAGCAATTGGCCGAGCAGGATTCTTGCTTACAAATCAAAGGACTTGGGAGCGATCCCCGCTTTTGCTTAGTTAAGTCAAAACACTTTGGGGACCCAGAAGGTCCTTGCAGTGCCCCTTCCCTGAATTAATTTCAAAATAGATGATTCCCATTGACGCTTACGCAGAATTCCCAACAAGAAGTTTACCACATGTGCAAACAAAATTAAAACGATTTCAAATTTTTTCCTTGGCCGTTACGAGTCAAACTTTACATGTGAGTTGTTTCAGATGTGTTTTTCCCCCGAAAGATTGAGATTTAAATTATCGAAAATCAATAAATGGAAATTTAAGTTATTTACTTTTTCGGGAAAGAATGAATTTGCGAGCCCCGTCCAAAATATCATATATCTCAGTAGTTCGCTAGATATATCTACCCTCTCTGCAATCTGTTTTCTGATGAAAAGTTCTCTCTCTCTCTCTCTTAAAGTTGTCTGGAGAGAGCCCCATCGCAGAAGATTCTAGTTGGATGGAAACTGCTCACTTCCTCTAGACCGCAGCTCTGGTCCTACACATCTCCTACCAAACTGGCCTATCTCCTCGTATATATGTAACGCGAAAAACCCGCACCTCTGAGCCTGCACAAAGAAATCCACGCAACTGACGCGCTTTCTCCTGCTGGAGAAAAAGGAGAGGTTTTCAAAGGGTTTGCCGCAAAGTCAGAAAGCTCAGAGGGGGAAAAGAGAGGGTCTGCCAGCAAGAAATAGCAACAACTATTCTCATCTCTTGGAAGCTTTGTTTTTTCTAAATAAAGTAAAATATAAAAGTATTCAAGTGAATATAGTGCGTCGTACTTCTCAGTACAGCTCCTTAAATGCTGAAAATATACAGAAAACATACATAGGATACAAAAGAGATATTATCCAATTACACCATTACAACTAATTCAGACTCTTAACCTAATTACATATAAATAGATAGATACCCGGCCGGGGTTTTGTTTCTTAACCTACAATTTCCAAATTTCTTGGAACATACAAGATATTCATACTAAATATTTTCATTTTTAGGTGATCAAGTAATTAAGAAATAATATTTACGAGTGTTATAGATAAAATAATGATAGGTAGCGAAAACCATTTTCTTCAACTTATTCGTGCCATCTGGTGTCTGTACAGCAAAACTAAAAATCACATAAAGCTAGAATACAATTATTGTTTGTGCTTTCGATTTAACAACAAAGAACAATCCAAATTGTAAGCAAGAGATCTTATTAGTCGGCAAGAGATCAAAAGCGTAGACGTTGCGCATGATTTACTAGCATTACTTCATTTCTAGTTGACTGGACCGAAACCAGATGACATAAAAGAGGAATAGAAAATGGGAATTTTGCTATCTCTAATTATCTATGTCTCTTATACTATTTCGTGGATTAAGTTAACGCTGTATTTAAATATTTTATTCAACTGAACCTTAGACCCGCTTCATACGAAAGCATTTTTGCTACGATAAATAGTAGCATTTTGCTTAGTCCATCAAAATCGTTATGGACTATATCCTACCATATCATGCCGTATTGCACTTTGACATGGTAGGATTTGAACTACGGCCTACGATTTATCTGAGCATAAATGATTCCGTGTCAAGGGGGCCTTAGACATTTAAATACACTGTACATGGCCACAGAAAAAGAAATACGAAGACTGGTTGGAATTCAACGTGTTACTGGCTGGTAACAATATATAAAACTAAGATATTATATACAAAAATTATGAAGAAAACACAGCTTTCTGACAAGGTTGTTTATTCTTTAGTAACCACAAAAAGGAACTAAACATTTATTCGTGCTTTTTGTGCTTGTTTCTTTAATGGTTATTACAGTATAATCAGCCTTGTCAGAAAGCTTTATTCTTTATTCGAGATTGTTATAAGGACGTATTGTTATAAAAGCAAAAGTTATGTTCTTACTTAGATTACTTTTTCAGTAAATCTCTAACCAAATCACGGATCTGTTCTACCATAACGCTAGCTTTTGCAGTTGTTCGTCAAACAACAGTGCAACCGTGATACCTAGCCCACAGTTATTGGCTCTTCATGAGCTGGACAATCAGCACCCTGCCTAAATTTCTTACACCAATGCCTCACACAATTGTCACTCATAATGTTATCAAAATATCGATACATAAGAAACAAAAAATCGAATCAATATTCATCGATACTGTCATAATTTCAAACAATTTTGAAATGACAACAATTTTTTGCTATGAGTGATATTCGATACTTAACGATATTAAATATGAACCATATTCCGCTTTCAATAAGTCTTTGATATAATTGATATTAGATTTATAACATCCGTCGGTATGAAAGATATTAGATTTCGAACGATATTTCGATATAAACAATAGTTAATTTCAAATATTTTCACGATTTAAATAATCAATTTTTCGATGTGAGCAACATGTAATGTTCGAAATTCGATATATATCGATCGCTCTTTGATTTACTACTAATTCCAAAGTTCGATATCGATATTCGAAAGTCACACAGTTCTACCCAATAGATTTGTAGTCAACAATTGTGTTCCTTTAAGGAGACCAATATACACGACTTTGAAAAATGATACTCAAAGGTTTTTTTACTTTATAAATTGCATTTCATAGTTCATAAAGAATAATAGGATTTGTGTTTCAACATTTCAGTTTTCAAAATGCGCTATATGGACATAAAATATCTCTTGTAGTTAAAGAGATTTATATTCAATGTAGCAATAGAGAGAGGCTTTTAAACGGTTGTCATAGAAACCGAATACCTTACGTCATTTTCTTAACAAAGGAAAATAAGGAAGAAATGATTTTATTATTATTTCTCCTAGATCCTCCAACCACGCTATGAAGAAAGAAAAGTACGTAGAGTGAGATGGGATGATGAATGCAGAAAGACTTGAGGTTGATTTCTTTATATCCTTGAAAATTACGAAGAAAAACGAAACTTCTTTTTACATTCTTCTTTCTGGTAGACGGAAATAAAAAACGGATAGAAAAATGCCATTTTTGTCAGTAATAAGCTTAATCTTTTGAGACAAATCAGATCAGTTTTTTTTTTCATCCCTTCAGGTAAATTGATGTTATTTACTAATTAGACCACAGAAACGTAGATTTTTATTCTTTTGACATTCATAGGAGGTCCGAGAATGAAATTAATGAGCCTATTTTTAAGGGAGAAGGGGAGTATTTGTAACCATACAGCTTAGTGAGATATGCCATGCTCACCCTTGAACCTTTCGCCCCATTCCCATGACAAAGCGCTTTTGTTGCAGACAGCCAATTTGGAGTAGCTGTTTCTGTTGTAACTTGTAAGGACATGTTTGTTGTCATTGTTACCAAAAATGGTCGATAAGATTATTTTGGCACAGTTTTATGGCACAGGTTTCCTCATTCTCAAATCTTTAGGTAGTACGAGAGGAACAGTCTCTCGATTCTTGTGTCAACTGTACTGGAGTCATTGTCCTAGTTAGTCTTCTATCAGATCGTACAATTTTCCTCACCATATCATTGTTGACGTTGTATTGTTGTTCATGGCCCGTTCACTGGCGCTGTTCGCCCTTATATCAACAATTCGAACTTTATGCTAGCGAAGAGGTTGTGCTCATAACCCTGCGTCCTTTTCAAACACCCGCTGAAGTTCGCAGTACCTTCACGTAGCACTTTTCAACAAAGGTTCACACTAAACATGGCTTTCTGAGCGAGGTTCACAAATACGACCTTACAATAGAAATAGCTATTACATACCAGTGCTGCCAACCATTTTTCTATCAGGTCCCTACCGACTAAGAAAATTGTCCCTAATATTAATCAAATGTCCCTATTTTCATGTATGTATACCATGGTTACCGTTATTGATAAATGTCGATAGCAGTTTTATTAAGAGAAAACGTTAAAAGAATAAAGAGCTAAAAATCCCTATAATTTAACATAATTTGAAAATCCGTCCCTACTTTCGTCAAATATGCCTAAATATCCCTAAATGTCCCTTCAGTTGGCAACAGTGTTACAGACTAAGTGACTGCAAACCACAGCATTTCCAGTGAGGATAAGGAAAACTTGAAGATCAAGATTCGTACCATATCCTAGAATGCTGCAGAATGTAAGGGTAAGTAAGCTATGTTGTTTCGGGATAGTTTACAAGCCGCCAGTGCGATCAACAACAGAAATTACCCAATAGCAACATCCATACTATCAGTAACTTGATACAACGACTTCGCACGCATTAGCGGCTTGTAAACTATCCCTGTGACAACGAAGCTTGCCAGATAATAATAATAGGGTGACAGACATACTCTTTTAGAGGTTCAAATAGGCTATACTCTTTTCTATCCGAAAATTTCTCCAATTACATTCTTTCCCTTATCTTCATAACTTTTAACTTATTTGGTAATTGAATGTATTACAAATTTGTAAATCCTGAATACATTATAAAGAAATGAAGGTAAAAGGTAAACACCATCTAATCTACTGACTTGTAATGAGAGAAAGAAGGCAAGTATTGGACTTTCAAGTGCATTTTTTAATGTCAATCTGAATATCACCCATTCGCTTGAACTGCTGTGGTTGTTTATAATTTTTTGTAGTGATTTTTGTATTATCTGCTAACTTTTCTTACAAGGTTAGGTGACCTCATGACTTGAAATAAGAAACTAGAAGAATGTAAAAGAAACAGCAGCTTAAATTATCAAATCAATAAAGGAAGTCGAAGCAGCTTCGGATTAGAATATTTATGAAAAATTAAAAGGGAGGATACAACATCTGAAGTTTCTATTCTACATTTCAATCTTTTGAGGAGGTACAGAGACAGAATATAACTACTTTTTTTTTTCATTTTCTGCCTACTCTAGGGTATAATGTAACAATTACTAGAATTCAGCCTTACTTTCATGTATAAATTACTTGCTCGCTTGCATATATAATGCTATACTCTTTTTTGGCCAAGAAATTTCTGGTCACGCTTTAATAATAACAGTCTTTGATTGTTCAGAGCTATTTGTCTATTAAAATATAGACAAATAGCGTAAATTTTCTTAATTCAGTGTTGATAGAAAGTCCAGAGTGATCCAATGTTGCTGTGCAGAACTTTATTAACTTACAAGTAAAGGACATATAATTGTCGTGCAAATCCGATGCAAACATGCGGCATCTGATTGAGCATGAAAAGATGTGGACATCACCCAAATTTAAGCTGCTAAGAACCATAGGGAACGGAGCTAGGGAAGAGAAAACATTCAATGGCGGCAAAATTAGAGAATGGCAGGAATGGCGCTGAAAGTCAATAGTTTGTAAAGAGGGAAAGGAAGCCAACCAAAGGAACATACATTTCGCAGGAAACAGCTTCTTATAGAACTCAACACTGGCAGGAACTGTCCCGTTGTAAAGATCATCATCCTTGTTTGCAGCCCAGGAATCGGCCAAAAGCAAAACACGATCCTTATTCTACAGATCGAGCCACAAAATTTGCTCCAGGAAGATTTCCAAATCGCGTTTGTGTCATATTCGCTGATCTACTTGCATATGCTTTCCCATTATGGAATTCAGTGGCCATGCTCACTGGAAAGTGACCACTAGGCTTCATACATGTTGTGTGGAAGCAGTGTGCCATTCATTCCAATCACCGGCATAATCATATATGGATGCGACGTTGCGACGATTAAAGCCAAGACACCAAAGATTGGGTTGCTGCCCTGCATGGCAAGAGAATGGAAATCTTTATCAAATCTGAACTCATCTGTATTAAGGACCTGCTCTGAAGTAAACTCGTGCTCTGCAATGAAAGACTTGATCTCATGAACAAAGTCTGCGGCGGTTGTTTGAACAGCAGCGGGATCAACGTTGACTCGCGTACTAACTTTATGTGTAGTCTTGCGCGAAACTATTTTGTTCTTTCGTTTGAAGTATGATCTGGACGCTGTGAATGATAAAGTGTTGTGTGGATCAATTTTTTTTCTTAATATTCATGGCCCAGATGCGCATCGTGCGGTCGTCAATAATTGCATTGCGTTGTCTCATTGAGATGAAATTCTCACGTACAGCATTATTAAGGCGTTTTTGTAAGGAATTCCGGTGTTGCGATTGTCTTTTCAAATTTTTAAGACTTTTTTAATTTGCGTTTTTGTGCCTTAACGGAAGTGATTTTCAGACGCGGTAACATGTTAATCACTAATCTAGGAGGAGACAGCTGGGGAGACTCCGACCATCTAGGCTGCTTATTCCAAATCTTGTATGCATCGGCCAAGTAATTGTCCGGGAATTTTGTGAACGGTTTCTTTGGTGGTGATGGAGCATAATATGACGAACTACTGCTTTCGTGGTGTTCAACGGCTGGTGGACTTCGTTCTGACAGCATCGTCGTTCCTCCTGCTAACGCTGTATCACCACCGAAATCACTTTCAATGTCATCATCATCTGTGCCATCGTCGTCTATCATTAATGTGTTAAACTCATCCACAACAATTTCTTCGTTACACAGCTGCGGTTTAATCTGTTCTGCAACGAGACGTTCCTCCCGCGGTGGAGTTTTCTGCGAGATACCGAACACACCGCTAACAACCTGACAACCACAGCTTGTCACATTCTATACACATATGATACGCCTAGTAAATCGCACTTTCGTCCCCTACACAATACACAGAACCACTCACTTCAATATCTCGCCCTCAATTCTCACAATATCCTTGCTCTACGTACAGGTACGTTCAAATCCCTCCCTTCTCCTATTCCAAGTATGAACCATAGCAGATAAATTTACCTGTTGTGTCGTATGTTTGCTCATATACCATTAACACAATTACCCGCAACTTGTTTACATAGCAGTATCCACAGTAACACCGCACACTGTGTCCAATGACACTACCTGACCTTCGTGGTCGAATGCTCACACACAGAAACATCATTATTCGCTCGCACTTACCCCTACCACCACAAGCACTGGTTTCGTCTGACGCCTTTACGTCCCACACTCTCTGCGCACTTTCTACATGTGCACGCACTCTCTACTCGCGTTGCCTGTGGCCCCACCTTTAGTAATTTGTAGTACCACGTCCCCTGATCTTGTTTATATTGCAGCGCCAACTACGAGGCTCTTTTCATCCAGTCGTTTTGTTTTTGTTCCAGGAAAGGACACAGTGTGGGGTTTGGGTCTCCAACTCCGAGGCCACACCGACCCTACAGGTGAGGCTAGGACATGGGAAGGAAGCGGTACCATCCCGGCTTTCGCCAGGTGGGACTGCGACAAATCAGGGACAACCTTTGTCTTCCCTCACGTGTATTATTCACGCAGGACTATCGTTCACCCTTTTCACGCATATATCCGCAGTCTTCCCTATTGTCTTTCGTGTTACTTATTCTTTTTCCTTGTGTCTGAATTGCTATCTCGTTATATATCCGATATCTCAACTTTCTGTAGAGCTGGTAAAACTGCGTTCCAGATGGCAACCCTGTTTATGGTCTTTCCTAGTCCTTGATGCCCTTCTTGTGGTTGGTATGTTCCTTTTGGTTGGCTTTCTTTCCCTCTTTCACCGTCATTCCTGCCTTTCTCTAATTTTGCCGCCATTCAATGTTTCCTCTTCCCTAGCTCCGCTCCCTATGGTCCTTAGCAGCTTAAATTTTGGTGATCTCCATATCTTTTCATGCTCAAGCGGATGCCATATGTTCGCATCGGATTTACGCGACAACCATATGGTCCTTTTCTTGTTAGTTGAAAAGATTGTTACTTGTTGTAGATTGTCCTTGATCGTTGCTCATAAGCCATTACGCCTATGCTCATTTTTGTGTAACTCACAGCTAAGTAATTTATGATAATGCTTGGAAAGGGCGAAGTTCATGTCTGGTTTGGTTCCCGTCTAGAAGTTAAAAAGATTGATTTATTTTCTGTTTCTTTTGCGCCAATTTTAAAGATCTTTTTCCTTCATTTTTGAGTTCTGTCTGTCTCTTGTGCTAATAAACAACTTAAAGCGAATTGTGAACTTTCACTGAAATACACTAATACTTTTTTTTTCAATTTTGAATAAATTTTTATTCTTCTTTTGAGAGAACGGTGGGTCACTATTGGATTGTTGTGTGTATAACATTACAATATTTTAAGTATGTTATTTAATAATCATCATCTATGGCGAATGTTTGTTACTGCCGTGATGAACTTGCGAGTTTTCTAAGCCACAGAGTAAGTAAGTAAGTATTTAATAGAGTAGAGCAAATTGCTTTAGTATTGTTTTAATATCAGTATGTTTCTCGTCCACTGGCCGGCCATTCCAATTGAGAGTTCTCCTACTCAGTCACAGCAGGAAAAAATGCTGAATGAAGAAAACAATATCTTTGACCAACCTACATTTCCCATCTCATTATTCCCGCTGACGCATCATGCCAAATAAAAGATTGAGCTCAGGGTGGCTGATAGGTTATCATGCTTACTTTCTGTCCGCGTGGTCACAGGTTCAGTTTCCGTCAAGGTTCATTATACACAGTGGTTCAGAATCCACTTTACCACAAATTTGTAGGTTTCGTTCTTAGAAGCTCATACATTAAATTAGGACAGTAATGACAATTTAATCAATGAATTAAATAGAGAGCGTGACCCTCTTGTGAATGCTGGCTGTGGTTAGCCAAGAAGAAAAAAAATGCCTGTAACCATTAACATGGTATTTTAGTGTCTTTGGTTTTAGCACCTAAATATAAATGCAATTTCCTCTCAATGATTAACTAAATCCCATAACACTCCTATATTGGTCTAGCTTAGTCCTTCCAAGCATTGACTTTTCTAAACTCTTATCACCTCAGAACCATCATCGGCATGAACGATCATGGCAGCTAAATTTGAAATCTTACGAAATACCGCTGGTCAGTAAGTTCCAAGAATGGGTGTTGTTGTTTTTTTAAGCATATACCTGGTATCATTTTCCTGTTATACGCATCCATTTTCAGAGTTCTGCCACAATTCAGCGCTGCCAGCAACAAAATAAATGCTGGAAGGACTCCTGGATTTCATGGGCTGACACTTGACGCATTATCCGTCACTGCGGTGATAACCTCCTGTGACGTTTGGAAACGTCTTGCATGTAACTGTTGTTTCTATACAACGGAACAGAAACGAATTATAGGGGACAGGTTCGGGGAAGTATGGAGGACGGGAAGAACCATGTTTCGCATTGCACATGAATAGAGCATCGCGGAGGAGAGATGCATGTCACACAACAACCACTGTACTGCTGCACTATACTGTCGCAAACACATATTTTTTTTTATCAGAATAGCCGTTACAAAGGGTGCAGTTATTTTGCACACCTGCGGGGCCATTCGGAAATATAAGAATATTTACATAGGTTATTATTACTACTGTCAGGAACTTTTCATACTTTGGGGATAGCAACCCCGGTCATGGTCAGTCCTGAAAGACACGCTGTTCAAATGCGACAATATTTAGTAAGAAAAGAATTTAAAAATGTTGTTTGCCCTCCGGGTCATCGGGTCAGACATGGTCCCAAGCATGGACCGGTGAGCTGGTGCAAAACTTGACCCTTACAACACATTTCAGCTCAGCTTACAACACCACGGGCGATTTATTATACTGTACTATATTCTAGATTTTCTTGATAAACACTTATATATCCTTGTGGTGTTTGCTCACCTCTGTACATTACAACCTTGCTTAGATTGCGTAGACAGTACTATACAAACATCATGGTGACTCACAAGTCACAAAGTAGAGGAACAACATCACTGGCTGAATATGAACCGAACCATTCTTTAACCCTTCACTGTAGCAAGCAAAACTGAAACGGGTCACCTGGTCACATTTTGGACCGGGTCTATACTTGGTGATGCTTCTCACCTGGTGATGCGATTTCGACTCGGTAAGCGTAACAACAAAGCAGAGTTTTTAATTAGTATGCACTGTTGCTCTTCAGCAATGTTTCTTTTAGGGTGATCGAGACCGGGGTTGCTACTCCAGAACACGACAAATACGACACCGAAAGAGCCATAGGGTTGTCTGGTCACAGGGTCAGACTGATGTGTCACAAAGTCAGTTGGATCATTTGGATCAAGGTCGAAACAATTGGGATATTCGGTTTAAGTTTCGAACCGGATCAGGCCGAGTCACCAAAATTTACCCCATTTCAGCTGAACTTTTATCGTGATTTGGCAGGTTAACATTTAATGTTAATAATATATTCAATGTGCAGCCGCAAAATTAGTTACACATACACCCCATATATGTTTTTAATGTAGTTTTTAACAATGTCCACCAAATGTTGAAATCATTAAAGAGAACGTATTTAAGTTTTCAGTGGTGTTCAGTTAAGAAAATTCCTCATTCTAACTATACCATAGCCCAGAAAGAAGACTTATCATTAATCTAGAACGAATTTTCCATTTTCATCCTGTACAAATATAAATTAATGTAAGAGAAAAGTGCTTAAAAATCCATTAATTATTCGCTTGCACACCAAACATTTTGTCAGAGAAGATTTCAATTTAAAGAAGAGAAAAACGTGCAATTAGCCTCATCCATCATCAAGGAATAGTAAAGAAAATTTGAGAATAAACTTTCTCGTCAGCTGAAGCGATCTTGTTGATTAGAATGCTTGCAAATGCTCCCCAGACAGACGTCTGCGTCATGGAGCGTCGAGTTTGCAAGAAAATTAATATGCGCCATTTTCATCTCACTCTGGAATAAAAAAAATATTGTTGTTTTCAATGTACGAGATGGATATAAAATGAAACTCTTTTTCTCTTAAGTAATTTCATTTTTTTATTTTTTTCAAATTTTAGATGAAATTATTTCTTTCGGTATTCATTCCAGTTATAATAGCGTTTCTGTGGTAAACAGCCGTGAGAGACAAAAAGACTGTCAATACAAGCAGTCGCCGATTTATGACAGAGGTTACATTCGAAGCGTTCACCGAAAGAACTCTTAAGTCACTTTTCTTCATACACCTACACTGTAAAAATAGGAGACACAATGTTCATCCAGAAAATGGAGGCAGCTCAGCTCAGCTTAACCTACATTCAACCAGCTTTCCGTTGAACGTTTAACTTTCTGTAAAATTTCAAAACGCGTGTATATATATGTATACATATATATGACTGTTCCAACGTATTTCACTCAAGCAGAGCATTTTTTAAAGTAGAAAAGAATAAAAGGTAATATTCCTTTAAAATTAAAAATGAAAAAAAAAAAGAAAGTTGAAGTAGTCGGGTTTCGATCCAGGGTCCACTAGCACACTGAGCAGACGCTCTTGCCACTTTTTTTTTTTTTTTTTTAAATTTCGTTTATTTAACTTTCATAGTACATTGCATTTATTTATACGATTGGGACCATTTATTTTTTGTTTATCTTTCTTAACCTACTTACGGACAACACAGTTAAAATCACATCCATGCCCAAGGCGGGATTCGAACCCACGATCCTGGTGTCGCTAGACTACCGCACTAGCCCGCACGACCCCCCGGATCGGCACCACTTGGCTACTTTTTTTTTTTTTTTTAAGGTGAAACGCACCCTAACCGGATGCGTCACCCAACTGGATTAACTCTTACAACTCTTGCAACTCTTTTTACTCTTTTAACTGATTTTTCCTAACTACGGATAACACAGTTAAAATCACATCCATGCCCGAGGCGGGATTCGAACCCACGATCATTGACTCGACAGA